>JTDE01003894.1:30359-47624 GCA_014338405.1 Paragonimus skrjabini miyazakii
GCTCACCGTGGGTTTTTGAACGCACCTCCCCCTGTGTTGGGGTATTCCGCCGAGAGCTGGAATGCTCGCACTTCCTGCCTGACAATCCCCCACAATATCTACAGATGCCTATGCATGTTTGAAACTCTAACCCGCTGCGTGTGATTTTTATTCAGCCAAGTGTCTCACTTCCACATTGAATCAGTTTTCACTGGTATGTTACTTTTCGAACTACTTGTTATGTAGGTGCTGTCTGATCGTTTAGCATTTACAGGACTGTTTGAAGTAGCCATACTCAAAATGTAAAATTTTGATTACTCGCGGCGTTACCATTAAATTCTCTCAAGTTTGTGTCCAGCTTGGTTGCTTACAGAAATTTTGAATAAGCGATATGTCGAAGTCGGTCTCTTGAAATTATTTCTTACATTATGTCTAGTTTAGCCAAACTGTTTCTGATCTCAGTTCAGCAGTTCACTGGTTATCAGTGTTGCCTTAACTCTTTGAGATGACTCATTCATGAGGAAGGTATGCATTAACTCTTTAATGAGAGTTCCTTTGCCGGGTAACCGTTGTTGTGTAAATTTATTGTATGAGCAACGCCTTGCTTCATTTGTCTATTTTTCAGCCCCAAATGTGCTGTCAATATATTGTTCAGTTGTTATCAACTGGTCTGTTATTCCGATAACCGAAGTATCCAGTCTAGACTGGTGTGGCAATTTACTCTAGTCTTTTAGATTGTATTCCACGGAGCACAATGTTTAACCTGCTTGCTAGTAGTGATTCTGAAGTTGCAAGAAATAGTATGATAGCGGACTACTTGGTCTCTGCTACATGAGTTAACTATTGCCACTTGATTTGAGATCGTGCGCCGCGTTGATTCAAGGCTCTCTCTGATAGTGCATATGCAAAGTCATACACGTGTATCATGTGGTCAGAGGTGCAATCTATTGGGTTGACAGAATTGCTTATCGCCGATCTTACTGATCGGTGAAACCGAGGACATCCAGTTTGCTTGCCGGTCTAGACGGCTCATATCACATAACACAACGCATTATTGTGGTTTGAAGGCTAATGGCGCTGGCACGCGTTCTAGCTTGTATAGATAAACAGAGCTTTCTTCTTCCGTATCAATAAAAAGCTAACGTTGTTGTTTAACCAACGCTTTTAGTCTCAAGGTTGCTGTTAGGCTTGTCAGGCTGTCAATGGTAGTCAGCTAGGAACAGAACACTAAACTCGAGTTTCGCTCCTGTTAGAGCACGTCAGCAGTGCACATCCTTGTCACGGTCGGGACTAAAACTCCGACCACGCTTTCATGAGGCAACCGTATTGACCACTGCGTCATTGGCCTCACATTAGGCGCGACTGAATCATCATATGTAAACGTTCAGCCACATTAGCTTGTGAGTAATGCTCTGATTGCCCGATCGCCTCGAAGAGAGACAGTAATTGTCCTGTTAACTCCAGTCGGTGACGCCTCCACTAGGATTTCTCTCTAAGTTGAAATCATGAAAACTATCAACTAGTTGTGCGATATTTTGATTAGTGGCGAGTAACACGGGATTTGTACTTCTATTAACTGAAAGGTTTGTATATTTGTTTCCAGGCCGAGCGCCCTCATCAGCTGTTTGCCGATGCTCCACCGCCACCACCACCTCCACCGCCACCCCCTACTCTACTCTCTGCCAGCATGGCATCTATGGCATCAATGTCTATTCCGTCACTGACAGTGACTTCACTTATTCTACCTCCGCCACCTCCTCCACCAATGCAAGCCACTCTGATCGGGTTCACACCCTCGGGGGCAATGCCGCCTCCACCTCCACCTCCAACGTTGCCAACAACGTCCATCCATTCGGGTGGCATGCTTCCTCCTCCGCCACCTGTTTCGTCTGGATCGTTTTCTGCCGTGACACTGCCGCCTCCACCGCCACCCCCACCACCCGCATCGTTTCAAGCTTTTTCTCAGGGCTTAGGAGTTTCTTCGGGTCAAACTTCGGTGATTCCGCCACCACCTCAACCTCCCTTCACAGTTGGCTTGAACCCTAGTCTCCTACAGCCAGGACCCTAAGCCCCGTACAGTTTTTTTATCTGTCGTGACCATTCTTGTTTACGAAAATTGTTCGCACGACGTTGTATCTTTTCCTTCTAACCAAATAATGGGTGTACGGGGTATTTCGAGCACCACCATAACTTCAAATTACTTCTCGTCATGCAAGCTGGTTAGAATTCCTGTACACGCAAACGTTTATTTACTATGATAAATGAACAGTCATAGATCAGACATCCTTCTATTCATGATAAAGAGTATTCCCCACGGTATTCTTGTCTGCACTCCCTGTCTACCCTGTGGATGCAGATACAGCAAAACGGTACCAGTGCTGCTATTACTCATACTACAGTTTTCAAACCCACGTGGAACAGGGTGATTTTGAAAGCCACTTCACATTCAGTACTAAGGGTACGTTTTATTTTAACGGAAAAATGACCAATCTGTCGCCACTGTATGCATAATTCATTCACAGCTTCGACCACCTGGTGATGTATGTCAAAGCGACGACGATAGCCACAAAATTGATACGGCGCGTTAAACTAGGGATAGGGATTGGATGTTTTTAAGTGTTAGTACGTTCATCTAACGAAAAAGACTAAGCGAATCGCGCGACACCATTCGATACATGGTCGGGATAATCATTATCTTCAAGGTTGTGTAAACCCACGAGTAAAATCGACTTTCAGCTGTTTGAAGTAAAGCTGGTACATTTCGGTCCACATTTTCTGTGTCAGGTAAGTGATTCTGTATTGACTAGCCAATCAACTTGCGGCTGTGATCGGACGCCTTTACGTTACAACTCTATCTGGACTAGTTGCTTGTTGGCGCTCCCTGTAACCTACTCTGTTGTATGTGGTCGTCGTGTCTCATTCATTCTCTGTCTTGTATGGTAGTTGCGTGTCTTATATATATGTGACCTAGTTCTTTTTTACCCGATAAACGGTGCTCATTTCTTTTTTCCTGGGGTTAGACATCAGGCTGCATGATCGAATGTGTACTTTTAGCAGGTATTATGCAATAACTAGTGACTCCCAGTGTTCGATACAGAGCTTAGACAAACAGTGTAATTCCTCTGAAATAAATGAAGCTGATCGTACCGCAGCAACAAGAGCGATTCGATGCGGTTTAACTGAAATTCATAGGAACCTTGACGCGCGATTTGTCTATGACGTCGTCCAAGCATCAAGCCTATTTCAGCGGTGGTCGCCATTACGAACAGCATCGCTGAGTGTGTTTATGATGTCGAAGCTGAGAGTGACTTTCGAACTGCGGTTCAATCGGTACGGAGCTGTCTTTCGAGTGGAGCTGAATGACAAGGGTAATGCAGGGAAGGTGTGGCTACTTTTTCGAAAACTCAGTACGATAGAACACTCAACGTATGCGAGTCTTATCCTGCCAAAGAAGCCGCATGATCACATTTCCAATTAAACAATGAAGACATGGGTATTTTCAGTACCGATTCTCCAGGTTTGTCAAAGGTGACCATGGTGAGTTCGTCACTTGTGAGATTGCGAAAAGTTTGGGTTGTGGACAATACTGTAAGGTTTGTTCATGTGCTTACCATTTATCTGTGGTCTACACTCAACCCAAGATGCTGATATTCCTGTCCGAGTTTGAGGAGGATCCTGACTTGACACTGATTGTAGAGTGTTGGCACCCGATCATTCTGCAACATGACAGTTGAGGTTGACTTCAGTCCACGCCGTTTCACAGAGGCCACTCAACGGAAGGACCGGGAGGCCTGGTGCAAAGCCTTTATCGGAACCCCCAGCCGTATGCTGGCACTGCAGTGATTATCAGTGTGTGTGATTGTATTCATACAGGCAGCATAATTTTCAAAAATGCAACTGAATCGGATACCAGGAGACGTGTCCTCTTTCTGCCCAATCATTCTGACGTCCGCTGGTGCTGTCGAGGAACCACTGAAGGAAACCGAAGAAACAAAGGGACAAGGTTGAACTCTGTTTTGGTTACTTTTGGCACTAGCTTCGTTGCACGCCGGTGAAAATTAACGGTAGTCTGGTATGCTTACAGCTAGACACCGGTTCTAGCATCACGCTGATTTTGCGACAAACATGGATGAGCACTGATTGATCAATGTACAAGAAAACATGATATTCAACTCAGAACGCAGCTGAAAGAAAAGTGTCAATTGGGGAGTTAAGCTGCGATATCGAACACCATAATTTCCATGCAATTGGCGCAGTCCATCATTCTGACCGCCTGAAATTAAGTCTTTCGAATATGCCACTCATCCAGTGTGCAACAATGTGGTAGTGATCGCCTCAGTATTGCGGATTTTCCTTCGGAGTAAAATCACAGCCTACAATCTCCCAGCCGATCATGAGCACATTGCTGGTTGAAGTCCCGGGAGCAGCGGCATATCTCGACCGTATCTTCGTAATGGACACTAACCCTGGTGATCCATATGAATCCAAGAACTCCGATTTCATATTATCGCGAAAATACAACATATTTATGCAGTCGATCAAGTACCTGGCGTCCATCATCAACCGGCATTGCCTCCGCCTTGATCTAACTAATTTCGATTGTCAATTGAATTCCACGTCAAACTGACGCCTGAACGTTGGCCATTCCTAGTTCTGAGAAACTGTAGTTCTTTCTTTCCCGCAATACACCTTATAGAAAGGTCGCTAAACCAGTCGTTGAAAGGATACAGTATGGATCTGGTCTGCTGAATACCAAACTGCTTTTAATCGTGTTAAGGTTATGGTCTCTTCGGATCTGCTCCTGACTCATTTCGACTCTTCATTGGCCACCATGGTAGACTCGGATATCCCAGTCTACGGTATTGGCATAATCGGGTTTCACCGAATCCCGATGGTGCTGAGAAGGTATTGACTCATGTATTCAGGATACTAACCGGGACGGTGAGAAATTACGATCAAATCAAAAAGGAGGCATTGGCATTCATATTCGCAATTGAAAAATTTCACGAAGTGCTTTATGGACATCACTTCAACCTGCTGACCAACCACAGACCGCCGCTTGCGCTATTCGGATCAGTATATATAGCAAACCACCTTCAGCGCTAGTCAATCGTGCTGCTTGGCTACGGTCTTACCATAAAGTATCAATTGACAAGCGTATACCTTACCACGATTAGTTGTTACGCACACCACGGAAGACGAAAACATTATGGCCGCGGCCATTTCGGTAAATCATAGTATAAACTAGTGTTGTGATCCAAGAACGCGGATGGCACAAGGGTTATTTATTCGACCAAGCAATACAGGGGTTAAGCATTGAAACAAAACCACTCATTTGCACGCGGTATTCAGCCTCAGACCGTCTCGGCTGCCGCAGACGTCAATGCTCAGTTTCATTAAGTAGCAGGGACTCCCATAGGTGATACTGCACTCTGATTTTCCTTTCTGCACTTTTCCTGCGGCTTGTAGCATGTCAAAATATATGCTCCGATCCTACTACTGAATAGCAGTTGTATGAGTAGTATGTTACGATCGCTCAACTCCACTACACTAGGTGGCAGTAGAAGCAACTAAGAACTCTCCCATAACTGTATCAATGATTCAGCAGTCGACAAGATCAAAGCTAATGTCGCAGAATATTCAGCGCTGTCTTCGTAACCAGCGGCCTGTGGATCGCCTGGATGATGAGATGAAACAACATTTCCAGCGGAGGGACTGTTGTTTGTCGTTAGTTCCTGCATCTTATTTGGTGAGCATGTGATCGTCTCATTTGGATTCAGAACGCGGATTCTGTGACAGCCTCTTCGCGATCATCCCTAGGTGTCATTCGAATGAAGACGTTGATACGTATTTGTGTGTCTTGGCCTCACGTAGAATTTGATATCAAGGAACTTTACGAAGAATGTTCTACCTGTGCACTGACTGCCAGGCCTTCATTGAAAGCCTAAATGCACTCGTAGCCAACGCCTGAGAGACCATGGATTCGCGTACACCGGACTGCTGAACAACCAAAACTTATTGTCGACGCATACACCAAGTGGCCAGAAATTTGTCCAGCGGTGGGGAAGCCGAGCGAAATCTGCAGTCGCTTCGGAGTACCTGAAACAACCATGTCAGAAAACGGATCCCAGCACATCCGCGGAATGGCATCAATCACATTCGGTCACCACCTTAACATCCGCAATCAAGTGGCCAGGCCGGGCAGATCGTGTACCTATTCAAAGGACCCTTCAGAGAGCCAAAATCGAAAGACATGACCAACTCCTTTGAAATGCCATTCAGTTACCGGGCGACTCCGAACCTACAAGTTTCGCAGGGTAAACCTTCAGCTGAAGCTCTGATGGAGCGCTTCGGATGATCTGCGTTCTTCCATGCATTCGGCGCCTAATGGGATTTATCTATTGGAGCAATAGCTTAACGGAAGACACTAAGCTCGACCTTGTTCCACTGCTATTAGCCAGTCGGCAGGGAGTATCGTTGAACAGACTGTATGGACGCCCGGCTGAATTCAAGGCCATTGAGGGGCAGTGCTCCATGAGGTTCAAATTGACTCACATATTTCGACACTGCTTGTCGTTCAGAGCAGACCGTTTGCGGGACACAAACTATTCATGAAACAAACCAGGTTGATGTCTTGGGTATCGTGTTAGCTTTCTTGTCATCGAGGAACAGTTAGGGCACAGACAGGTCTTCCCAGGAAGCCGTTTCTTGCTCTCGTGCGCGGACGACCGAACTTGGCTTTTCGCCTCCTATAAGGTATTCACTGTGCGATTGTTGCTCACCAATCTACCTTTAAAGAAGTTATCTGGAGACCGGTACCTTGTGGCTCAACGATACGAACTGAGGCATTTCAATTCCGGCGTTACCGTTCATTACATCTTTAGTTCGTCAACGTATAATTGTGTAAGGGAACTTACAAGCCTTGGTATTTGACGGATGAATGATACGAACAGGAGTGGGATCCTAAAGGAAGTCATTGACTTTTTGAGTGCTGGTCAGATAGTGCGCCGTTAAACTCTGCCAAAACACCGACCTTTGTTATAGTCGGTAAACTATTAAAGTTAAAGGTCACCTGAACCACACTGACCAAGTTTCGTGCATAGGCTTTTGTAACTGTCTCTGTCGAACGCTTTGGAGAAATCTGAAAAGGCAATATTTACTGGCTTATCTTCGTCGGCCATTTTGGTTCCTTAACCTCAAGCGGGTTAATTAAGTCTGAGCAACCCCCTCGATGCTCATGTTGCTTAGTAGTCAATAGTGCACGGTATACTATGCAAGCCTGCAACAGATCATTGATTATACCTTCCAAGACAAAATGATAGGGCACTTTGCCTATGGTTCACAGGCTCTTTGCGATCATCTCTTGTGAATATGCTATAGGTCTTCGGAACCGTGCCCTAGTTCAAAAGAACTCGTTTAACGGACTTACTTGTTAACCTTTTCAGCGTCACTGGGGCAAGCAGGTTGGTCAGGTGATTTATCAAGGCGCTTTTCTAGCTTCTGTAACACGATAGTTATAGTCGTGACGTCGCCAGGACTGTCAGTCTTAGTGATGATTTGTGTGGTTTCTTGGTTGTTTGCAAAGATTCTGGCATACAGTCTTCCATAGGGGCTACAATCTGTAATACAGAGATAGACGTAGAATCGCGAGATGATTTCTAATGCGTTTCGTCACAGTATTTTTCGTAGTTTCCACTACAACCATTTGCAAAATTTAGGTCATGCTGACGTTTATCTGTTCGTGCTGGTGCCGTTGCCTGCTAGCGAACACAGCGATTATCCATGCGCGATTATTCAACCTACTCCAACTGATATTTTTCCAGGTGAATCTCTTGGTGATTAACAGCTTCTTCGTACAACCTCTAAATGAATTTTTTGTCGATTTGCTTGCCTTATACGAACGCGTTAGTTAACAATTCATGGTAACATAACTGCGATGATCTGCCAGTAATCGTCTTATCATAAGTCGGATACATCGTATGGCTAATTCCCACCACCCGTATTCCAGTCACATCTCCCCAATTGGTATTGTACTAGTTCTGTTACGAGGCTACGTGTAGAAGAAACTTACTATGCTTCGTTGATTTTGTCACGTAACGACTCCTTGGTCGCTGCAACCGAGTGGGCTTCAATACAAAGGTTGTTCGCCATACGCGGCTCAAAAGACTATACTCTACCTCTGTGAAATACTTTGGCGTCCAGGATCCTTAACGTTTTCTGTTTATCTGGTATCCATGGCTGCGTTATAGAAATCGTTACAGTTTACAATGAGAAGCATGTGGAGAGAGTTCAAAAAATTACCCCTGAACATCACATCATTGGTTGGGAAGCGGTCGTTTCTGTTAGACGGCTACAAAAAATTGCATTGGCAAACCTTCAGATAACCAAGAGCAAATGATGAACGGGTCATTCTCTCAAAGGTGGATTTCAAATAGGTAAGCAAATGTAGGGATAAACCATTCTCCCAGTTAAGATCTATGAATTTACCTTTGCCTAACTCCGTGATCACGACTGACTGGCTATGGTCAGTCGGCACTACAGTTCTCTTGTCTACCTTAGCGAAATCCTACAGGTCACCAGATGTGTGTCCGTCTTGTGTGTTTGTCGGCTGATGAACATGTCACATACTGGTGTATTTCTTCACATTCAATATGTCGCTACACTTGGAATCGTTTTCTTTACAATGATGAACCATCTGATAAGTTTTATTTTTCGGTCAGCACAATGCCAAGAAGGTATAAACAGTTCTTTCTTCATAGGTAGACCGTCAAGGAGAGATAGCAGAGTTTTAGTAAATCTGAACGCTGCATACGGTATGTTATGCAACTTAAGAGTGGACATAAAATCGGAGGAATGTACTCACAGCAGTTCAGGTAGATTAGTGCACAGAACGAACGAAGAGCTCGCGAGCTACGACAGATATAATTTGACTTCGGTTTACGTGTTTTAAATATTAACTGTACATGGACGGAATGTAAAAGGTGTGAAAAGCGAAAAAACTGATAAATTCAAACTCTTGCACAAGCGGTACGGGACTCCCCTAGAGCATAGTTAAGGTGAACGCCCGAGACGAAACTGAGATATCGATGTGTGTAATCGGCAAACTAACAGGAATTTTGTGAGTTCCTCCAAATGTCTGAGGTGGAGGGTAATGATGAAACTGTACGTCGTCAACTGTTTTGGAATACTCTAAGACTATTGGTAGAGGTTGTGGACTGGGTTTGATTGGGTGGCGCAAGGGAACATACATTCATGGAGAAGGAGAAGAATGGTCTACACATACGATTTTTAAGCGGTTAATACTGATTAACTCGTGAACGCCACTACGGTCAACAATAAAATGTTTGTCTTTTCGTTCAGGAACTGTCAGGGTGTTGGAGGGACTTCAGTGCATCACCTCTGATGAACACTGAGAGGCATGCATACAAGTCTTCGTGCACTTGAGTTTGCTTTGGAGTGATGCCCGTTCTAGCCGTTGTATTTGCCGTTTCAGGCGTGCAGCATATGACATTAGGTCTACCTCGTCAACAGTTCCCGAATCCATGAGCGTTTCATCTGGCAGCCGATGCCCTCTTTAAGTATGTTTCGAATTCCAAGTAAAATTAGATGTGGGCATTCTGGCCTGTTTAAGCCAGACCCTTCAGCGAAAATGGCGACATTTAGTTGGGATTGAAAATGCTGCACAATCCATTGCCCGCTGGATGATAAGCAGTTGTTTGGATCTATTCACAACCAAGGACCGGTTGCAGATTGTGAAACAACGTGAATGCGAAGTGAACTGGGAACGGGTACGCCAAATTAAGATACTAAAACTTCCACAAGCGTCCGTACGATGTTCCCGGCTAGGACGTCGCTTATCGGTATTATCTGTGGAAAGTGTGTGAAACAGCCGACGTAAGTCAGCAAATGGATGATGCCATTCCAAGGTGGGATTGTACCCACTATCTGTGCATGCTTGAAGTGGCGTCTGGTACACTGAAGGTTCCAGGCTTAGTGATAGTATGGCGATGTTGTTTGTTTCGTTGACACGACGGACAAGGTTTAGCCAATTCATGTAAGTCCTTACGCGTTCTCAGCCAAATGAAACGATTGGTTGGGTTAGACGATGAAACGAGTGCTGGAGTGAGAGATCGAATGAAAATGAATAAGCACACTGCCGTTCATTAGAATAGACAAGAGATCGGTGTTTACCAGCCGGGGTGTCACACTGGATCTTAGAGTTGCTGGAGACAAATTTTAAGGGCGGTTGACAGCTCGATTGATTTAACTCCGCGCCATTTTGTTGGACCACCTGGATTGATTGATTGGCTTCTAGATTGACGAGTAATGCACACGGGATATGCATAGTGCACGCAAACGGCATAAGGCATCCATCGCTAGGTTGTTTTGTCCACCCCGGGATGAAACGAGGATAAGGGTTCATAAGACTGAGAAACTGACGGTGTGAAGTCAGTTGTGGGTAGTCTTTGATAGCCCACACTTCCCCAGACACCAGCTTGATGCCGGAGGAATCGACCGTGTGCTCGAGAGTTCCGATGAAAATACTATGAACGAGCATTTCCTCAGATTACTTGAAACGTTCACAAATTTCGTGCAGATGTGTAAGCCGCTCTTTATTGGTGACCATTAGTACGTCAGTATAGCTAAATTCAAACGACCAGCCATGGAGAACTTTGTCCTTGAACATTCTAAATGTTGGTGCAGTGGTGCGCAATCAAATGGGCATTGGTGAAAATTCAAAAAGTCTGATAAGTGTTATTACAGCGGTTTTTGGAATGTCTCTTTCAGCCACACGTATGTGGTGGTAGACGCGGACAAGATTTCTTCTGAAAAAATAATGCGTTTCCCTTGAGGTATGACGGATAAGTCATGGGGTGAGGATTCGGTATCTGCCCAACACTATTGCCTTGTTCAAAGCCGAGTAATCGTCACATGGTCTCCAGCTTCATGAGTTCGTTTTGGAGGCCATGTGTAAAGAGGATGGCAATGATCTGTTGGAAAAGCGAATGATTCCTAATTGCACTATCTCGACAAATTCTGACTTAGCGAATTTAAACTTATCTGAAGACACTCAGTGTAGACGTGGAATTTTAGATGTTGCATTGGTGGAATGTATCGAACGAAGTCGTGACTCGGCCCTGTGACATTCAATATCGGTTGTCAGATTTTCGGATATTTCTTCGGCAGTGTCCTATACTGAGTGACCTTGAACGGAGAAGGTAATGGTACTAGCCAGAAGTTTCTGGCTACCAGGCTTAATCGTCAGATCGCACTTCATGAGAAAATCAACGTCGACAATTGCACTGAACATCATTGTCTACAAAGACCTATGGAAAACTTCTGTGTAGTCCACGGTCGGAATTTTTCGTTACCTGTTGAGTATACTCCACTGGTTTGAGATTGCGTTTACTTTTACTCGTGAGTACAACGTTAACCTCTGCATCAGTGTTGATGCGGAAAAAGAGTCCCGTGGATGTAAAACAGACGACCGTTAGACTGGCCATCGGCGACCTTCGTCATTACCGACTGGCTGAGCCATTTCCCTAATCCGAATTGCGTTTATAAAATGGGCTGAGAGGTGCACGCGTTTGAGTGCACCTGTGAGCATAGTCACCGAAACGACGGTGATAGCGACGAATGTCAGAAGGTCTGAAAGGTCGCGAGCGAGAAGGTATCTCTGGCGCGAAGGATTGCGGGTTTTCATGAGACATTCAGTCAAACTGTTTACAGCAAGCGTTGGCTGTGACTCTCTAATATATCTTGATGTTTATCATTAAGAGGCGAAGGTTCACACACATGACTGATAGAACGTTTAAAGAAAAATTTGTCAGCTTTATCCTCCTTTTCCGCTGATTTTTGTGATGTGGTTCTGAAGTCCATCACTACCAGAATGACCATAGTATTTCGAGTCACTTGGTCCCCGGTTTTCTGAGGATGGGATAACCGATACTGTCGTCGTCGACAACGGAACAATAGCTGCGAGGAGTGCAGTCACCAACTGGGCGCCGGAATGTAATTGCTGAAGCATAGCTTCATCTGATCTCAAGGAAATGTTTAGCACCGCTGTCAGGAGCTCGTCATATAGGGACTCATCGGGCATGGGATCTAGGATATTAACTATCTCAGAAGCAATGTCCGTTGTGAGAAACCATGGTAGCCTGAGAAGTAGACCTACGTATTCGTAGGAACGCTTTGATTAGAGTGAACCAAACGCGAGGATTTGGACTACCAAATACAGATAGTTTAAAAATAACAGAGTTCCCTGAAAGTAAACCAGTGTCATAATCAGAAACTGCAAATTACTGAAAGTTCTGAGCTAATGAATAGCAAGGCAATATAACTTTAAAACGCGCAAAATCAAATGAAAACAATGGGCTCGCCAATTCGTGTGGTGATGCTTGGAGTGAACATAAACAAAATAGAAGAAATCGACTCGCAGTAGTACAGGAAGATGCGTAGGTTTATATCTCCTCTATACGCAGTAGGGGCAGTCCCGATAGATCCAACCCGTATTGCTTCTGCAAAGGGATTCCGGGTCCACGATGGGGGTGAGGGGTAACCCAGTCAGTTATTTCCATAAATACGTTGAACTGGATGGTAGCCTTCAGCTCCCAAAAATTATCACACATGAACGGAAAGTGAACGCACGCGATCTGCGAGAATAAATGCAATTTAACTCCAAGCTACATGCTTCAAACATCAAATGTATGTGTAAGTGTGGAGGTAGTAAAAGGCGTGGAAAACAAAAGTTCTGAAGAACAAAATGCTTGTAACGGTTCAGTACCCTGCGCCATCCATTCGCCCCACATCTGGTCAAGAGACCACACGTCAACTGTCTCGCTCATACACACACGTCTCGGACGGTGAACAAGTCAACAGCGTGCAAAGACAACGAACACGAGGACATGAGCTACACCACAGCTGTACAGCTCCATATCGTATGCACATGATCCTGTCCCTGCAACGCTGGCGACACACATCGTACACTTGGATGTTGTTATCCACACTTTTATCAACTGGGACATTATTTTGTATTGTACATGAGTCTCCTGGCTTGTCTATTTCTACTCATTCCTCCGTTTATGCCTATTCGTATTATGCACTATAATACTCAACTGTGTGTCTTCCTTTTGTTGTAAGCAGTTAGTGTTATGCTGTGGTTATTTATCCATAGCACACACCACCTCATTGCGTAACACTGTTGAGCCCGCGACGTGACCGTTCGTTCGTTTGTTTTGTAACACATCAAATCACTTTTGAACTTTACTCTGTCGAACGCACATTTCACACAGTAAGTTCGTTTTTGTATTTTACTCACTTGGAATTTGAACATTTCAATTCATATAGACATCCTTTTTTTGGTTCATTCTCTCATTTACTGTATTTCCCACTGATAGTGTCCAGTGACACTCAATTAGTCGATAGTTCGGTTTGTCTTATTGGTGTGCACCTCCCTACATTTTGGAACAATGGCCCTATTGTTTAGTTTGAGTGTGCTGAATTTCAGTTTGAAACTAGACGTGTCACACATTCCTATACCATGTTTTCTCACGTCGTCTCGGCGTTACCCATCGAGAGTGTACAAGAGGCTAGAGGTGTCATTATGAATCCGCATCCGTCAGAGCCTTATGAACATCTCAAGGCTACATTACTAAAGCACGCCACAGAATCTGAACAGAGGTGACTCAAACAACTGATAAGTGGTGAAGAACTCGGCGATCGAAAACCATCCGGTTTGGCGCAGGGTACCGGATCGTTAAATGCTCAACAAGCACCACAGGTTTGGCAGCCTTTCATGGTCCGAGTTTTCGTAACACCAGCTTGTGACTAAAGTAACCTCAGATTTAAACGTAATTCATCGCTGTGTGGTAGATGACGAGTCAGTGTTGATGGGTTCATTTTCTTGATACTATCAACTGAAAGGAGACGCAAGCTTCAATTTTCAAATAGCCCATTTTTTACGATTTATGCCATTCCTGGAACATTTGGCGCACCGATACTCACGGACTGTTCTTTCCGTATTCTCGTTTTTTGGCAACTGGGTGATCATGGCAATCACTAGTACTTTACTGTTATTAGTGCTAATGGTGTTTCGCGCTGCACTGCTGCTCAAGCGAAACAGCCTATCACGTAATTATGAGTGCAAAAGAACAGTGCTACTTAAAAGTAGTAAGTAGTAAAGACTCAAATTGTCGGATTACTTTTTGGTGGTTGCTCTGAATAGAGCATTGCTCGCTCACTGAAAAGATGTGGGTTTATAGTTGTGACCGCCTGGTTTCATCGTCTGTAGACAGCATCGTTCGGCTTGATAAACAAAGCTGGTGCGATGGTCTCCGCTGACGTCGCAGATAGCAGAGCCCGCATTCTCCACTCCTGCACACCCTGGGAATCTCCTTTTAATATCGTCTCGTGGTGCACTCGTATTTGCCTTTTAACTCTTACTCCCACCATGTTCCAGAGATTCGCAGTTGGATCCAACATTGGTGAATAGGGCGCTAGTCGTAACAGCTGTCCTCTATTATATAACCCTTCAAAAAACACTTTCCATATCAGTGTGACACGGTGCGTTGTCGCATCAACACAATGTCTGATAGGGGTCTACTGACCTTCATCTGATCTTGTAGGGTTTGCGACCAGCCTTAGCACTCGCTGCTGTTGTATGCGCCCCTCCTCTTCGTAGAGTGTACTATCGAGCTTGATGTAATGGCTCTAACTAACTGAGGATTACTACCTCGGCTATTTGTTACAGAGACATATGTCCTCGCTCCTCTTAATGAACGTCCCACTGACCTCGTACAGAACAAGTTGGAGTTCATCTCATCTATCCAGCAAATAGTCTTTGGAACTGCATAAAACTCCATCAGTCGATATGTGAACAGTCGCCGTAATTCAAAATTCTCGTTCGAGTCCATGTCAACGAGTATTTGACACAGTCTGTTGACAGTTATGCACCGGCCATCCAAGTATCAACTAATCGTTGTGGCCGACAACTTCATCTCAAACTCAGGTTTGATGCGCAATCTCAAAAATTGCAATGTAATCGTTAGGTCTACGGGAATCCACTTCATCAAGATATGGATCTCTGATTCCGTCAGAATCTTGCTTGTGTCCTTTGCGAGGCTTAGCACCATAACTGATGAAATTCGCCTGAAGCGGTATTACACTTGACTCCGTTCAGAAGGGCAACCATGTGCCAGTCATTGCCTCTTTCCAATGTTTCGATATTACATCTGCGTGTTTCAGAACTGATACGGTTGTTCTTGCATCTGCCAGCCATTGATACAAGAAATCTTATGAAAATATTTTCACAAAGTGGTTTACTCTCACACTGCAGCTCAGAGTCCACCATGACCCCAAAGTTAACTCCTATTGGACGTGAGTTCCACAGAAACCTCTAACCACTGTCAAAGGAAACAATGCGGCCCCCAGTTTGATTAATTAGTCGAAACATGGTCAGATGATCTGTGCTCCATTTTGACCGCTAACCCCGTTCTCATTAAGCGAGGTCAGTGATATCCCCTCGAATAACCCGTACCACTTCCGTGATCAAAGTAGCCAACGTGAGGTGTTCCAATTAAGATTGACCGTCCCTTCCGGTTAGTTGGACCAATCGCGTTCTTGTCGTCACGTTCGAGATTCTAATGCATCGAAGTGAATGTAACGGAAAATCGTGTGCCTAAGAAGGAAACAGGAATGTAAAAAGGTATAGTATTGTTCCCTTGATTTGAGACATCGCGTCATTTTATGTCTTTAACATGCACTGAATGCTCGTTTTCTGTCAATTTTGTTGAGTGTTTGAAACATTCCCCATCCACGGAACGGACTTCCGCAAAGAGATATAAGGTTATCTTCAAGCGTGACTGTAGAACCGGAACTCCCGTGGTTTTATAGGAGTAGGATCTAAAGTGTCGCACGTGAGAGCTCCTCATCATAATCATAGCAGTCATGAGCCTGACCAGAAGGTACTGTGACTCGGACCGCCGCTAGCCTCAACAGTGAAAATTAATAAAAGAGGACTAAATGGAAGTACGAGAAATGGTATGGATGCATGTATGCCATCGACTGCGGCACACCGCCATATCAGATGGCGTTTCTAACCAGCGGTTTGAGTGATCACGAGGATCCCATCCAGGCGGACGACACCTACCCAATTTGCCCAGTGGAGCAATCGGGGTCTTCATGTTTACTTATGAGCAGTAGGGGATTTTGATTTTCATATAGATTGAACATCACCCAGATTTGATCGAAGCTGTTTCTTTCCCATGGATTTTTCAATCGGCCTCTGTCGAAAAGAAACACAAGACTCGAGTTTCGCTCTTATTAGAGCTCGTCAGTAGTGCATATCCTTGATACGGCTAGGGGTAGAACTCCAACCACCCTTTCATGAGGCAACCGATCGTGCCTCACGTTAGGCACGACCGAATTGTCAAATCTGAACGGTCAACCACTTTCGCATATGAGTAATGATCAGGTTGCCCGATCGTCTCGAGAGCAGATACAGCAACAGTCCTGTTAACTCCAATCGTTAACCCAACGATTTGGACTTCCAAGACAGGTCGACATCTTCGATCTCATTTAACCTGCTCGGCGATATTTTGGTTGCTGATGAGTAGTCGGGGGTCTGGTTAATTTCAAGTTGAACATCACTCACATTTGGTCGCTGCCTGCGCGTTATTCAGTGATGTTCAAATTGACATTCACCAAATCCCTGACCACTCATCAACAAGTGTGACTGTAAAATGTTTTCGTGCTTTCGGTAGGTTGCCAGTTGACAAGGAATGATTGAGAAGCACTGTTAACGGTTCCGTTAGCCGTTTTTCGGACTACCGAGGATTTCAAATCTAGGCCGGGTGACGTGTGAGCTGGTAGGTTCTCTAGCTTGATTCTGATTTGTGTCACTGGAATGTGGGATAATTCTATTAAGTATATGCTCACAAGTTGTTCGTTATATACAGTTACGCACGTTAAATTGCATTATATACTCTTCTTTTCAGCGACAACCGAACGTCTTTTCGACGCCATAGATGGCAAATGCAACTCGTGTTTTTGTTATCTTCGTTGATATCTAATCAGCAATATTACAAGCTGACGAGATAGTGCTACCCAAGTATGTGAAGCTGTTCACTGTCTCAAGCGGATTATCTACAGTGAAGAAAGCAGGAATGAGAATGTCCCAGTCTTGAAGCAACAATTTGCACTTTGAAGGTTCGAAGCGCATTCCATATAAGCCAGCCCGGTCACTCACCTATTCAGGTTCCAAAACGATTTGAAGGAGTTTTTTTCAGT
>JTDE01003894.1:54185-64667 GCA_014338405.1 Paragonimus skrjabini miyazakii
ATTACTCATGTAGGTACGCTGGTTGTAGGACCGCGAATACTGAGTCATATGATCAGTGTACATTGAAATTGCCATGATATTTGGACTGTGCTACAGGCCTATCCAGGATAGGTGTTTCGGCCTAGTGTTCCATCAGCGATTATATGTTCTTTCTTTCCTTCATGTACGTTTTGCGTAGTTCAGCCCTACATGTGCGTTTATTTATAGAACACGAGTTACCACTTAGGGTGCTCTAACGCATGCATTGTCAGGCTGTTTCGACAGTTAGGTCTAGGTGACAATCTCAGCTTTGCTACAGTAACCCCAGTTCGCTCAGTTAGTGGGGGACTATCCACTACGGTAATCTGGGATGCGTTATCACAGGACAAGCCAGTGTACAGTCCAATACTGTATCATTAATTCCCCACTGCGGCAGCAAACGTTCTCTTTTGCGTTGACCCAAAACCGTCTTTCCGCGACATCTGTTATGCACGTGGACACCAATTCTAGCCTGGCAACAAAGATAGACGCAACAACCTACCACAGTTACCCACGCCGGCTTCCTAACCACCCCCTAGTCCGCTTCATCTGAATAATCAAGGTGTCGAATGACGATGCGACAACGCCGCTGGGCTTCGGGGGTGGGGTAACAGTCACGCGCTATCTAGAATGGGGCGTAACGACCGCTATCCTTGAACAGTTGGTCAACACAGTTGCCAGCGCATAGTCGATCCCCAATTATCTCATCAACCCAGCGTACAACTGACGTTGTGGCTCATGCACACAAACTAATAACTGTTGCTCCTAACAAATACATTGTTGCCTGTCTTCAGTGATGTTTGATTTACAAACCCTCTTAATTTTTTGCTTTTGCAATTAAGTGTATTGGGAGATATTTGGTAACTACCAAGAACATTGTCCTATCCAACCCTACGCCAGTAAGTCTTTTTAGGCGATTACAAAGACTGCCTGATAAGCGGATGAGGTGCACTTTCTGGAGCAATTCCCATCTGGAGTTTAATTCGAATTATTTATTCCCTGATCAACTGATCCACGTTACACTGGCTTAGATAAGCTGTTGAGAACGGCAGACCGAATGTAAAGAGTGCGGTGCTGACACTGAGACTAGTGCTCATAGAGTTTATTTGTCTATTTTGAGAACGTTCTGATATCTTAACTCGAAACACTGAGTTCCAAAGACTACAAGTATTGTGAATGACTGAGAAAACGGCTAGGCCGGTATGTAACGATGTGTACTGTCCAACATCTTGAAAAATATGACCACCAACACAAAATAAAAGAACACTGGTGTTAACTGGGAAAACGGCCTGGAAACTAGTTGAGCAATGAAAGATTGTGTCACGAATTCTCGTTACGTCTAGACAAAGGGCGATGACCCCATTTAGCGCTCACTATGACTGGCTACGTCTTGAACGATGACTACAAATCAATGTGGCCAGAATAGGGATTACCTGAAGCCAGTTTCCGATCAGTTCAGAGGTGCATGATTTGCGGTGTAAGCAGGTAGCAATTCCAGGAATAAAATCTGTGTTCAAAGTTATCAAGTTTATGATGTCGGAAGACTGAATCGACCTCCACTGACGCAAGAATTCTTCTGAATATAATGCACACCGAATGGAACCTTTATCACCAATACAGTGTAATCCTCTCATTTATTACATTCTTGGTCTAATGTGCTGCCATTTCTGTTGGGATTACGGATAAATTTTTCACCTGCCCATCATAAATCTACAGATGACCATTTCACTCATCCAATATCTCCTGGCCCATGCATGGACCCAAATTCGTAACAGATTCACGGGTTGAAAAGGTGCTCTTTTACATGCGAAACAATCACAAAATTAATCAGCTGACTGTTTATTAGTCTATCTGAAGCATGGCGTAGTATCATGGCTTAACGGTGAGCACTTTGTACTGGTTACGATCGTGATGGTCGTTAATTAAATGAGGTCGGCTGTGATGAACTTCAGCCCAATCTAAAGGTCACATCCGACACACAATTATACGCTCACCACACATTTCAGTAATATTTTCCTGTAAATCTCGCAATGAGGAAGAAGGCTCTGTAGAGTTAAATGGCCTAGCTCCATCACCACAATCTAGACCATCACTGGGAGGTCAATGATTAGAAATTATTTGAGGTCTTTAACAACCACGCTCCGGTAATAATTTCCCCACCTAGTAAGAAAAGAGACGCCTAAAAATTAGAGCCAGACTGAACTTGTGTTTGATGAGTACGTCATGTGACGTAACTTCAAACCTCTGGTGGATATACCAGCACTGATGTAAAGGCGGCTAACAAGTTGAATAAACACCATGTAAATTTGCGTAACTGTATATATAACGAACAACTTGTGAGCATATACTTAATAGAATTATCCCACATTCCAGTGACACAAATCAGAATCAAGCTAGAGAACCTACCAGCTCACACGTCACCCGGCCTAGATTTGAAATCCTCGGTAGTCCGAAAAACGGCTAACGGAACCGTTAACAGTGCTTCTCAATCATTCCTTGTCAACTGGCAACCTACCGAAAGCACGAAAACATTTTACAGTCACACTTGTTGATGAGTGGTCAGGGATTTGGTGAATGTCAATTTGAACATCACTGAATAACGCGCAGGCAGCGACCAAATGTGAGTGATGTTCAACTTGAAATTAACCAGACCCCCGACTACTCATCAGCAACCAAAATATCGCCGAGCAGGTTAAATGAGATCGAAGATGTCGACCTGTCTTGGAAGTCCAAATCGTTGGGTTAACGATTGGAGTTAACAGGACTGTTGCTGTATCTGCTCTCGAGACGATCGGGCAACCTGATCATTACTCATATGCGAAAGTGGTTGACCGTTCAGATTTGACAATTCGGTCGTGCCTAACGTGAGGCACGATCGGTTGCCTCATGAAAGGGTGGTTGGAGTTCTACCCCTAGCCGTATCAAGGATATGCACTACTGACGAGCTCTAATAAGAGCGAAACTCGAGTCTTGTGTTTCTTTTCGAAAGAGGCCGACTGGAAAGTCTATCTGAATACGAAGGCTGCAATCAAATGTGAGTCATGTTCAACTTGAAAAGCCACACTAATCTTCGAAGGTTTTTTTCGGTTCCATGAATCACTTCTCCGACGTGTGCAATCGAGATCTGTCACATTAATTGACTACAACGAGTGCAGGTTCTTCTTAAGTTCTACATACCTCCAAAAATTGTCCACCTTCACTTGAATAAGTGGAAGGCATTTTGGTCATCATTTTGCCTTGCGAGGAAACAACTTCTGGAGACAGATTTTGGCTAGGCATCCAAACAGTTCCATTTTCGAGTATCACTGAGCAAGTAGGATAACACCAAGGAGTGGCAGAACTGTTTAGGTCAGACACATTGAATGCTCACAAATTAGAGGACGCCATCGAACACAAGGCCGATCGCGAGTTGATAGGTGGTCTTTGTGTGCACAAATCGCAGTTGAAGTGTGAATGAAGTTTTAGATGGTGTCATTTAAATTTAGCCAGACTGCCGTGTTGGATATGTCATCCAGTTTAGTGGTGAGGTGACCTGGACATCCGCATTTTTCATCCGAGCTCGTCAGGTAGAGTGCACGTCATCGAGTGACAAGCCCGCTACTGTCAGATTGCATCAATATGCCTTTATTGACCGAACCACTTCGTTTGAGACAATTCCAGCTTGCCAACAAGGACAGATAGTGAACCACTGACATCCGCTTGAAGTGCCCTTGCATTATAAATGAAAGATAACTAACGGAAATGAATTTATTTTTAAGGAAGTCTCTGTGCTCAGAAAAATAAAATGGTTGAAAGTGGTAAGGAAAGTTATACTCTTGTAAGGGATGATTCAACTAGCGCTATCGTACTCAAAGAATATCGATTTTCGGATTATGTACGTATGGGTTAACGAAGTTGTATGATCCTGAGGTGGGTTGAGCCGGGGCCAGCAGGGAAGAAAAAGCATGAAAATAAGGAGAATAGGTACCAATATTTTCTGGATATGCATAAGGGAATGGTCCACCAGTTGATCGGTTCAGATCGGAATTGCAAACTATATTGCTGCAATCAACATTTGGTAAAATGAAATTGGTTGCAACGTCGTGTGCATCACTGTGTAGACGAGGCTCCGAGTTCTTGCTGGGCTTTACTCTGGTCTTTGTGATTTGCCTGATGCATTGTTGATTAAGGTCGTCCGATTCACGGACGGTACGTCTTGTGATCTCCTTTGTCAGGTCCCGTTTTGAGTCGACAACGGAAGAATCTAAATTCATCATAATATGGGAACAGGATACGTTCGAGGTCGCTAGTTGTAACTGTTCTATTGTTTTTGAGAGTAGAAGAATGTAGTTTTTAGCCAGCAGCAAAGTAGCAATTTTTGACAGTTTGCGCACGGAGGGACTGTGAGCGTATGGCAATACGCATCTACAAACACAAATAGAGATATTGCGTTTCAGTGTCGAAAATCGAGTAAAATGTGATATGTCATACACGACTCAGGCTGTATTTCGCTAAAACTAAGAAACGGTCAGACGACGAAGCGGACCGAAATGCTATGGCTTTCACCATTTCTGTAAAGAGATACTCTCGATAAAAAATATTCTAAGTATTGTAATATTTTAGAAATGTGTTGACCCAGTTATTGTTACTTATATACACCCGGTTTTGCAGTGCTGCTATCTGAAGCTATCTTTTGTGTGTTAGAGTTCAGCCGTGTCGTATTAACTGAATATTTGTTGCAAAAAGGAAAACTCCTCTTGAGGAGTTTGGCGGGAAGTTCAGATAAAATGGACGTGCCTTTCTTCTAATTAAGACGGGTCATCCTTATATCACGCTCGTCCAAATTTACGGTAGTAATGCAGAGCCACTTATTCAAGCAATAACAACTGCATCAATAAAACCGTTCACTGTTCGTTTAGTGGGGATAATACACAAATGACCAATCCTGAAGACTATGACAGGACCTTTGATTTATGGTACTCTATGTTTCGATAAAAAATAACGACTTTTCACCGCTGTGCCGCTATCCACATTACAGAAGCACAGAATCATGCCACACTAAAGTTGCACATCTGGTTGTCGCGATCTAGCGTGTGGAGGATGAACTGCTAAATAGTATTATTCGCGGGTAGTCGAGTGGATGCATATATGGGGATATCAAAGTGATCGGAGCTTGTGATTATAAGATGAAACGTCGGTGAGCAGTTTGACGAGTAGTACCTACCATATGCGAGTTTGCCATTGATAGCTGCATCAGTCTGGGATGAGGCTTATTTGCTAATAAGTGTTTGTGTTCGTAATGTTGAGGCATAAATGATTCCTGTTCCACCGACGTACTTGGCCGCAATATCAAGTCACATAGGAAAGTCTTTGTGTTTACTGTAACTGATATGGTCGACTTGCAAATGCCCTGATGAACTGTTTCTTGTCGATCTGAAAAAGTATTAGATCAAGTCGGCCCACATGCCGAATTGCCACCCTAGGTTGGATTTGTGAAAACAGTTCACTTGATGTTAACGATCACAAATGACACGAATATAATGCACATGTAAGTGATACTTCAGTTCCATATATTACAGTGGAGGTTGAACGGAAATTTCCAAATAAAATTTCTTGGGGATTACCAGAAAAACGAACATAACACATGAATTATTGAAGATGAATGTTCGAACACTTCCGTTTACACGTCCATATAAAATATCGTTCTTAGACCAGAATACACTGTGTGCCTCATTCAGCTGTCACAACTGTCACAATTCAGTTTACGCTTTTATAGCCACATACGTCATACCGCAGGGTGTTAAAACGATAGTCTGAGAAATAGTACGTGCCTTGAATGACTATCTCCGTTGTGATAACCGGCATTGGCTTCTCTTAAGCTGAAGGTGTTGAGGTCTAAGTTACCGTGACGACCGTCATGTGTCGCCAACTCAGTGC
Organism: Paragonimus skrjabini miyazakii; assembly: GCA_014338405.1. Classification (NCBI taxonomy): domain Eukaryota; kingdom Metazoa; phylum Platyhelminthes; class Trematoda; order Plagiorchiida; family Troglotrematidae; genus Paragonimus; species Paragonimus skrjabini miyazakii. The sequence continues at coordinate 60,120 of JTDE01003894.1, forward strand.
ATTTCTGGAACCCTCACAATTGTATGCACGTCAAACAGGTGCGCGAAAGGTCAAACGGGCCTGATACAACGTCAGACAGTGCGTGTCAGTTTGTAAGCCGTGTGTTCATGACGTCCCACTGGGTACTATTGCACTGCGAAAACCGAAGATTTTTCATCCCAAATTGGCTCAATTGTCGTTCCGAGATGACAGAGCTTCAGGTGGTCCGGGATTTCTGTTATAATTTCAACATCTGCTATTTATTTTAACATGTGGTCACCGGTTTTCCGTTCGTGACCATGGTCAGTGACTTCCGTTCTTAACTGTTTTTCAGCATTCACAATCAATACCGGTCATCTAATAAAAGCACAATTCGGAATCGCGTGTATACTTAGTTCACCTTGTGTCGCGGACCGATTGACAGAATCGGGTACACGGAGTACAGCGCTCCGGTGCATCAGTGTGAGATGTGGGTGTACACGCGTCAGTACGCTCTCGCGCTCAACAAACTCGTATGTTGACGCGAATCGGATAGTAGAGTATCCGAGATGGTCAGGTGGTGCGTTCTGGAGAGTAGCCTATAGTTAGAGTAGGTGGCGGATTGCACTTGGTTAAACTTGATAAGATACGGTTAAACTCGATGATCATGCGCTCGGATGACCGTTGTGTGACCGTTTGCCAGTCGTTTCTGTTGAAATAAAAATAAGTAATAGGAAAAGACTAAACTACTTGGAAATTCCTATACTTATCTGAGAATGGCTTACGAGATAGGTCATTGTGTTAGCCCTTAACATTCGAACCTTCTTCACACGATTCACTTGCAAACACCTATTTAGCAAACCAGACGTCATATAGGCATGAGGTTGAAGTACATTTTTAAAGGATTTCAATTACGTTTTGTATACAGGTGTTCAAACATTTGCAAAGTAGGCTAAGTACATATTATCAACTATATTTATACACGGCATCGCAGATATCAGGATAGAATACAACACAGTTTGCTGCCAAACCATTTTAAAACCTGTTATGTGCCACGGAAATAAAGAGGGGGACGTCATTTACTTCCAAACAAATACAGGTCCTCATGTATATTCCGTAAATTTATTGTTAGTCAACTGGAAATGTATATGATGTATTCTTCGAAAAAGGCCACAGGAATAATACGTGACGGTTGCCACGAATGCTGTTAGATCTTATACCGTCTTACGTCAAAGGCAACTCTAAGGAACACATTTACATCTAAGTATACTTCGGTACAAACTACAATGAAATCATATAAACACAGTCATCAAAATGACAAGGTTAATTTCGCACACCTTAGTCCATCCATTGCCGAGTTCAAATCTTGCATGCGTTTCCTCTCTCGTTGGTTGACAGTGAGGCGTAATTCTTGTAATTCCTCTTGCGTCACCACGTCCTCATAGAAGTCTGATTCTGTTCCACTGTTTGACAATTTTGAATTGTGCTGATCCATAGGACTGGTATGCTTTTTTCGGCGTTTATTCAGTTTCGCCAAGAGACGTGCATGGGATCGCAGTGGTTTGTCCGATGCAACCGGACTGGTCACTTGTGAATTTCCATTCAAGATGCTTTCTTGTGCAGACAACAAAGAACGATATAAATCAACGCTGAGATCCATCATCTAGTTCGTCAGAATTTTTTCGAACTTGGTAGCGTTTTTATCCGTTTCTCTTTTATCGCTTCTAGTCAACATGCCGCTGTGATTGGATAGTTAAGCTCTAGTGTTTTAACAAATCAGACTGGAGTGCGCCTTACCTGGTTTGTTCTGATTGGTTACGCCGACAACGGACGGTTAATGGTGGGGAAGGGGATTTAAGGTTTGTGGTAAGTATACCGACCACATCACCGTGTGAAGTGTGAAACTTTCCTAAGCGCTATGGCAAAGCTATTTGACGTGATGCGCTCTAAACAGGTGAGGCAAACCAGCTCGACACCTTACATGTGGATTTTTGGGTCACATGCGTTAGTCACACCACAACAACTGAACTAAGGCTGTAGGCAGTCGGCTGTTTGCGTTTCTCGTTGGCTTGATCTCTATGCTTATAAACGTTGTGCACCCCTACAGAAAATCACCTTTGTCGAGACCCGTCAAGTGACTAAGAGAATGGTACCCATTATTAAAATCTACCTTGACAAAAACTAATTTTTTTCAACAAAAACGATCAACCCAAGTTTTTCCTGTCTTAAATAAACCATGTCTGATTATTTTTTAATAATAACCTTAAACTGTGAGAACGAAAGTCACTGTGTTTTGTAAACGCGGTCAGGAATGTTCGTTTGGCAGCAAGCGCAAGCTTAATTTAGTAAGCATAATGTCAGTCTGTGGCCGCTGACCTGTGGTCGTGAGACTGCTGTGGTCTAGACAACGACAGATAAGCGTGGATAGCAGATCCAGACACAGCCAACACATTGTCCCAGTGTATTCTGCCTGAATGTAAACTGTGACCCACCGTTCACGAATAGACCTTGACATAAATGTTAAGCTACGGGACTGTTTCGTTTCGGATACACTGTCAGCCTACGCTGCAATGTAACTCATTTAGGTGATCATTCCCTGACTGATTTCGTACTAGACCCAGAGAACGACAAAGTACCCTTCTGATCATCCCTTCCGCTTCTAATATACTGCTGCCACTGGAACTGAAGACCTCAGTTACCAGGTTTCTGTTAAAGTACTTCAACGTATATCCTTCCCCATGTTATGATTTCGCGGGCACTAAAACACCTTCAGAAATACAGTTTCATCGGAGAATGTCGAAGAACGATTGATGAATTACTAACCCACATATTGGTTGGCATGTCGTACTGTGCAGTATCGTTCGATAGTATATTGAAATCCGTCCAGATTTTTAGATAAGGCTCCCAGATATCGCTTTGCAAGCCTTGTTTGAGAGTCCCCATTACCGTCTCTGCTGATCCATCACAAAAAGAATGATACAATATCATTCGATCTGACATCAGATTTGTTCAATTCGGTTGCCAGTGGGCGCAGGATCGTTATCTAATGCAGTCGTATTCAGCACACTACCTACAGAAAAAGGTGTTTCGTAGAATGTTGGCTGACTCACTGGAAAGTGATCTGATTATGAAGCATTCTGTTCATTTGGAATGTACTTCCACCTTGATGAGAATCATAAGACCACCGATTTTGTCCACATTGGTTGAAGTGAACTCAGATACACGGTTTAGTTGACCACTGTCATGTAGACAACTGTCTCATAGGAAGAGACGACTTGTACTCTTAGTAGCCTGGACACAGCTAAACCATCGGTTCAACATCTGTGTTTACTCTTGGGTGCCAAACGTAATTTTTGGCAAGTGCCTTCATCGGTGACTCCCTAACATAGCTAAAGTAAATTTCCCGCATAACACTTCGACAGTACCACTTTGGAATTACTGTTCATGATTCCCAAAGAGAGCACCCGTCTTCGAGATTTAGATCCAGACGCTGGAAACAGAATTTCAGTTATTCTTCCAAACTATCTGTCCAACCTAAAGTTAAAGGTCTCCTTGATCCAGTTAGCCAAAACAACAAGAAGACAAGCGTTGCAGGATGTTAACATTGCGACTGATCTTATCAGCCGCATGCTAAATACAAACAGAATATATAACAACCTCGCATTGCAACAAAAATTGACCAGGATGAATTTTGGGTCAAAATGCCGCTACCTGGTGACGGGGGGCGGTGTGAACCATCAGTTTTTGCGCACAGAATACTGGCTTTCTTTGTTTGATCGGCACAGCTTCACTGATGGTAAACGACCTAGTTGCGTCGACTTTGTTGCCGTTCTCCAGGATGTGCTTCGCAATTGATAACGCCTCGTTTCGCGTTCGGCTGCTCCTTTGGCTGTCCGTTCGCTCAGCAACCTGAATCAACCATTTGGGAGGTGTTTGGCCATACGTTGACACAAACACCGGTCCGTTCCGCTAACATCACTGTCATTACAACTGCAAGTAAACTGCTAAACGACCTGTGAGACAGAATACTTAGGTGTATCGCGTCCAGCGTTTCCATAACTAAGTCCACGAGTTGGTGACGTGAGGAACAATTCAAATGCAGGGTACGTGCGATTCACAGCTGACTGAAACTGATGACGCATTATAGTGAACAAACAGTCTTCCATGAAATGTAGGTTTATGAACACCTATTTTTTCTTTGCCACGTGGACTGCAGGTCTTCATTGTTTTCTTGCTATGAACGGAGCTATCTTTATCCAGTATCCATGAGCAAGTAATGCGGCTGTTAGGACATGCTCCTCTTGTGTCAGCCGATCATCTGTGCAGATTCGTCCGGCTCTGTCAAATAATGTTTTAACTAAACCGTGCTTGTAGGCCATGGGTGCAATGGCTAAAGAACTGGAGGTATTGGCCACTCCTAAAGTTGCAAAGTTCTGTGCTGTTGTTGGTTATGTGTCACTGTTTCTAATCTGACCTCTACCCAAATCATCGGGTAATTATCCTGCGAAAATTCCCAGTGTAGTCATGAAAAATACTGTGTAGCGAACAAGCTCGTTTTCAGTGATTCATCATCAGGCTAAATACATCACA
>JTDE01003894.1:68260-82760 GCA_014338405.1 Paragonimus skrjabini miyazakii
TGTGTTTCTCATTCACCTGTGATCATCTCTTTTCGCGGTATCATATTTCGCACTTCATGTGGCGCTATTCTTCGACTGGGATTGCCCTCCTACGCAATCACGGTTTTGTGTATACTGACTGTTCTAAGTACCCTAGAAACCTACGACACATTTATGCGAGGAACTTGACGTTAACTTTTGCCACTTCTCTGACAGTTGTCTCACTATGAAGGACATTTTTCTGTCCCAATGTGTGAGCCTTGACTGTGATAGCACCCATGTGCCATGAAGAGCTTTTGATTTTGTGAGACCGATCGTTTCTTTTCCTTTCTTATTTGCTATTTTTTTGTGTAACTTCCCCCTCTTTTTTCCTGAAATCCGTTTGTAACATACTGCACAAGTAATCTTTCATTTGATGACTGGACTATTACCGTTTGCTACTCTTGTGAGAGGACTCGTCAACTGTCCATTGTCGCTAACCATGCAGTGCCCACATTTGACAGACAGCTTGTTTTCACGTTCACCTTCTTACCTATCTTTCGCTTAATTTTGGTTTCATCGTTTGTTCTTCGCTTGAACGAATATATGAATATATGAATATTGCTCTTGAAAATGAACGACATGTCAGTAGTATTTATGTAATAGAATTGGCTCAATGCTAACCCAGATACCAACAGTCGTTGTGTAATAAGAGCCGCCTAATGAATACCGTAGATTATTAAAATTAACGCCAAGGTTAGCTGACACTCACCACACTCATTTTAGGACATAGTTCCGTGTGGCTGTTCATAGGAATGGGAGTACATGCTGTAGTCTGGCAGAACATTGAGTGTACGAATTATTAATAGAGGAATTCTAGTTTGTGATCGGAATCCTTTCAGATTCCCCACTGCTCAGATGTGGCTCAGTATCACTATGTGAATTATCCTCAATGAATTCATTGTTTCTCACTTGATCCACTTGTCTTCGATGCATAGTCTGATTATGCAGTGTTATTATAGTTTACCAGTACAATGAACCAGAAACATTCTGTCTCCTTTATTATCAACAACAAGCCCAGCAAAGGAGTGTGAACCATTGTCTCAGTGATAGGTAACAATTGTAGATTAAACGCACCGCAAACTTTATTGCAGGAATCATCCATTCAACAAGTGAACTGGGCTATGCGAAGTTGAAAATTGTGTAGCACTGTACCACTAAAGCAGAATTCTATTGAGTATTGTGTCAAGTTCGTTGTACATTAAGGTCCGGGTAAATATTTCCGCTAACCTGTTCGTTTCGAGGTTACAAACAGCAATGAATTAATGATGATAATGTATTGCTATCAATCAATCACGTAGTTTGTGGTGACGACACAGGTGCCTTTATCGCTGACCTTCAGCTGAATGATCTCTTTAACGTTCTTGTTGTAAATTCCACACTCGTCATTTTAACAAGAAACATTTCTGAATGTCGAAAATATGAGTCAATAATCATCGATGCGTAATACTGTAGTAGTTATGGTGTGCGATAGTCTACATGAATTCTTTCTAACTATTCACTTGGTGCCCGCCACTGCCAGCGTTTAAGCCTCAGTTTGTCAGAGCAAGTCATGCAATTCTTAGCAGTGAGGCCAATATCAGTGCCATTTTTGGTCATCAACATGAAATTCAGGTCAAGGATTTTTTAAGTACTCATATTGGAGGGATACTGTGGTGATTGTCACCTAACTTATTTCTCATTACTGTTGTTTTATTACATTGCTGATCGTAAGTTGTACAATTGCGCTCGAGGGATAAATTATTTGCTCTGTCTAATTCGGTTGTTATTACTATTGCGTCGAAGCTAGCTGTGGGGTTGAGCTAATTTAACTACTTCATTTCGGTATTCCTGGAACCATCACAGATACGTACCCTGCAAAATATAACCGTGACACGTAAGTGACCTAACAATGATATCACCTATGGACAACATTCCGGTCACCTATGACTGCAATTCATCCTGTCTTGGATGCAGAGTAGGAAATCTCCACTTACTGGGTGAACTCCATCCGTTTGGAAGTACTGACAAGATAGGTTCATGCAAACGTCTTGTCTCATAGATTAGCATCGACTGAGAAGTAAGTATTTATTGAATAAACAATATGAACCATCCGATTCTTCTGGTTCTAAAGCAGGTGATAAGTACCCAACATGTTGAACAATGATAGGGCCTCGTCGCCAAATGTTACAATTTATAACACACGTCAAACTGTGAGCGCTGACGCGTAGTCGGCCAAAAGTAGAATGAGTACACGTGACGGCAACAGCGCTCAGTTTTATCGAACACGAGAATGACGCCATATTAATGATGGAGCAGTTAAGGCAAACAGTCACTCAATCGATCCTATGGATAACACAAATGGATCGTTCGGAGTTAGAGAGAGAGAGAGAGAGAAAAGGTCACATGCGTACACGGATAGACTGGTGACGTGCGGACAACAGCATAGGTGGATGCCACACTGTTCAACTACAGTTTCATAAGAAAAGACTGCAACACTCCAGCACTCAGCAATGACGGTGGGATACTCAATTGGTAGTTTCGAAAAGCGGGGAATGGACTTCAACAAATCACGCTCATTAATGATGGTAGAGTTGATCCGGAAGGACATTTATGTAGCCGATAGGCAATCCAGAATATAGGTAACGCTTCTTACTGGGTGTGTGCATAACCAACCTTAGTGCAGTCCAATAAATGAGGTAATGGAATATTAGGATGTCAATTTCACTGCAGACCAGCACCACTACCAATTGACGAAATAACAGTGAGCGCATTAGGTTGAAGTTTTCGCGAAAGTGATCGCAGAACTAGATTGCACTTCAAAAAAATGAATGGTTCTTGTAACGCCTTTTCTTGACGTTTTCCCTCATAAACTCGTTAGTGGATAAAATGGTAGGTAGCAGTTTGACACTCTTTAGTTCGACCACCGCTTTTAAAATCACTTCTGTCATTTTTAACCTGCTGTCCGATTTCTGGCCGTTTTCGGCCAGTATTAGTCGGGGTGGGCTATCCACTAAGTTCACCATGTGCGTCAGTTTGTCTGCCTCACTTTACACAGTGATGCTAACAAGCTGCACAGTTGATCAGTGCAATTGACCAGTTTGTCTGTGTTGTAGTGAAGTCTGAGCTGAAGACAAGCAGCGAAAGCTTCACTTATTGAACGATCAGGCCGTATACGATGAGAAAGGCATAAGAGGATAAAAACGGTGTCCGCGGAATAAATACCACAAGTTGGAGCATGAACCGTTCGGAAGAAGTCAGATTAGAACGGGAAAATTTGTAGTTCATCCCCTGGGGTGTAACTTGTTTCGTGCCACCTGGTGCGAAGAAAGGAACTGGGAATGTCGTACATAGTTGCGAGCAACAACCGCAACAAGCACTCAGTTAGAACTAAACCTATCCCCCGGTTCATACATTTTGAAGTTGTGTCCAGGAAAATTGGGAAGATCGCTCTATCCCAGATAATATTCGAAGTCTTCATGTTTATTTATATCACTCACTCTGAAACCCTCGTCCCATACCTGCTCTTTTCCTCACGTTATTTCTTCACCTGGGGATATAAATCCCCATAATTGAACCAACGATTTGCACGATGAGGGTGGAAAACTAAACTCACTGACTCACCGGTTCCAGGAAGATAGCCGTGACTTTGCCCCATCGTATTAGTCAGAATGGGTATTCTTCATCTTCTTACCACGTGGACCTAAATTAAATTTACGTGCCCAGCGTTTAAATCGATAAGGGTTTTCTCTCATGTAACATGCAGGGTCATATATTGTCCGGTTAATGACGGGCAGCTTGAACCTAGACAGGAACAGTCACGGCAGCTGTGCTCGGATCCGATCTGTGGCCTAGTAGATAAGCTTACCGGCTCACAGATACTAGCGTAAAAGTTAGATACAATCAGAAGGTGAGTGGCATCATTAACAATACCTATATGACATCAAATGTAGGCAAACGACGAAACTGTACCACAGTGTTCGAACTTGGAAATCTTGATAGCTCAGTTGGAACGATTTTGACTGTTTCGAGTCACCAGTTGAATCAGTAGAGGCCTGCGGAGTATGACGGGTGGATAGGTTGGTGTGAGAATGGCCTATGACTTGTAATTCGTTTGCTGGATGAAGCTATGCAAGTCTTGGAGTCGAAAATCCTCACCGTAGGACCGTGTGCTCTTTAGCTCGTATGGGGACGTCAAGGCAGAATGTTGTTCACCATGCTGCGTAGTACTGAGTAGTTATTCCACTTGATGCGTTGCAAAAGTTGTTTTAGTATTGTTCGTGGCCACGAGCCCTGCCAAACAATGAATATCGGCACCAACACTAACGCTGCTGACAGAGTTGGAACTGCTGGCCATGTCAGGCTTGTCTTGTTAGGTACTGTGTCGGGTCTTCATCGAATAAACATTGCTTCTTTTATGGTTCACATTAAAACGCTATCAACATCGGAACACGTTGCATGCTGGATGTGACATGTCAGAAAGGTAATTAACTTGAATGTGTACATGACAAGTTGAACAAGTTAATTGAGGACCATGAACGAACGAGTTCATTGAATATGTGGCCATGAGTTTACTATGATGGTTAGGCTGGTCGACCAGGTTGAGCGACTTGTCAGTTTATGACAAAATCATCCTAACTTACACACAGCACATTAACTTTACCTGATGGGTCCAACAACAAACGGTGAGTCGTGATAAAGAAAAAGACGTCCGTTCAAAGCAGTTTTCTTCCAGACCAATCCAAAGTGGCATTTTGACCCCTACTTACAAGTCACCTTAGACTAAGTTAGCTGGGGTCAAATGCATATTGAACTTATGACTAGCTAGGAATGTGTTAAGTTTTGTAGAAGGTGTAGAGTCTGTCACTTATTTACTCTTTTGTTACACACTATTTTCCATACCCGTTACGCTCATTGTACATACAAACTACTTGTCCAGTGTTCGAATCAATACGCACTTTGTCCTCATGTGCCTTGCTTTCTGCTTTCACCTGGTCGTTGTTATCGTGAGCTAACTGTGGCAACATCAATTTTATTCAAAAGTAACATTCTTCTAACATATAATGGACTTAGTGTGGTGGAATCTATCGTGAACAGTTAATGTATTGTTGTAAATTGTCCTTTAACATTGTTGATTCATTTCTTGGTTTGACTACAAAGGTAAACAGCTTTTGATCCACTCGTCTTTATGATCATCAAGGTTGCCTCACAAGAAATCAAAATGCATGAGATCAAGTCAGTGAGCATTGGAGTAAGAGGGGTCTAGATGTCAATTGCTCTCGTGCAATAATTACTATTAGTTCAGTCTCCCGAACCATGCCGTTTTAATAGTGAACAGTCAAAGATAAAAATTGCGCAACCTTTACAGTTGGTGGCATCCTCCACATCCAGCTAGACATTCTGTTGGTCCGTTTCTAGGAAGGAAAGGAAACTCGAGTTGCTGTCCTGTAGAACCTTAACAGTAGTGCGTAACTTCCAAGGGGCCAGGAATTTGACACCATTCTACGTGCTATTTAGACAGAGGTGTAGATCACCACTTCAATAATCTGCGATCGAACCTTGCTGGAATAATGCGATCGTCTGTGATCACGGTTGAGATCATCCTGTTGTCTGAAGGAGACGTATTGGTAGCCACTGATTTTATTGGTTTAATGTGAGGAGAAATAGATATACTTGTAAGGACACCATGTTTCAAAGTGCTTCGGTGTGGTTCAGTGGTTTTAAGAAGTTCCAGTTTCAGGCGGTGGGTTGGAGCTTGGAATTATATTGTCCTTTACAGATTCCTGAAACCTCTGTACGTGCGTGTTGGTCTAGGGAGTAAGCAATCGAACATCTTATGAGGGAAGTCCAATGAACTGTTTTCGACAGATAACACGATAGATATTGCCTCCAACTTTCTTGCGACTGGGGAGAAACGTCGAGGAAGAATGAAAGAAGCCCAAGACGAGGTAATAAGACGGAGTGCGATAAGTCAACCAGTTGGCAAGCACACGGTTGGGCCAAGCTAGCGGACTGTAAACATAAGAGACCTTCGCAGGGACAACTGGATTTTATGGTAAGGATACGCAGTGACCACCAGGTAAAAGTCATCTGATAAGTGGAGAGTTGAACGATTTGATTACGACTGTCTACGTCCATTCTGCGAATAGGGTATTCCACAAGGGACAAAAGCTAGCTTCAAAGCTGTGCAGTCTACACATGATATGACTTATAAGCATGTTGAGTCTCTCTTGGTAGCTCTTGAAGTTTGTGTTGTCAGCCTGGGTAAGAATTGATTGATTGTGGAATTAACTTCCAACGTGAGGGTGAGAACTTCTTTTTTGCTTCGGGGATCCAAAGAAAGGATATTGGCTCCACATGTTGTCACTGCCTTGGTCGGTTTATCTGACAAACTCACCACAGCGTATAACACGTGGTGCACGGCTCAAATTGTGCTCGTTAAAAGTAAACAAAACGCGGCGTTGGTAATACACGTTTTCTCTACCACTCGAGTTAAGGGCTTAACTAAACATATTTGTTTCGTACGAATACACACAACTGAGTCATATTAATTGCGTCTAGCCCGGTTTCGTATGAATGAGTACAGAGGCTACGGCCCCTTTCCTCTTGTCCTGGTAATTACAATGGACAACCGGGAGGTCAAGATTTATCGATCAGGTTGTAGTTTCCGATCTCGAGGAGCCTGTAACCGCTCAGTACCATGCGCCAAACCGGATGGTTCAGTCCTAACCATCCATTCGCCCCACATCTGATCAGGAGACCACACGTTAACAGTCTCGCGCATACACACAACCTTGGCCTATTCTCAAGGTCACAACCACATCACGCGCACCACAGGCCAGCGCGTGATTCGAGAGGCCCGGTCCCCTCTCCACGCACATGCCCCACTAGTCCTATTTCACCTTCATTAACCCCTTCTTTCCTCAACACTGCGGTAGGTAAGGCCACATGCACGCACACACGCGCGCATCGACTGAGCCAACTCACGCGCGTTAACTTACAGACATGTGACGCCCACGCATGAAGGCGACTAAGCTCGCAGGTGTCAACTCAACTTCTGACGTCACGTCTCGGACGGTGAACAAGCAAACAACGTGCAAAGACAACGGACACCAAGCCAACGGACACGAGGACGTAAGCTACACCGCAGCCGTACAGCTCCACATCGTATGCACATGATCCTGTCCCTGCAACGCTGGCGACACACATCGTACACTTGGATGTTATCTACACTTTTATTAACTGGGGCATTATTTTGTGTTGTACATGAGTCTCCTGGCTTGTCTATTTCTACCCATGCCTCCGTTTATGCCTATTCGTAGTATACACCATAATACTCAACCGTGTGCCTTTCTTTTGTTGTAAGCAGTTAGTGTTATGCTGTGGTTATTTATCCATAGCACACACCACCTCACTATGTGACAAACCTATTGAACAAGGTTTCTACCCCCTAATAAACGATTGAAGATTCATAGGATCTGCAGAAATTCCTTCGCCAGGAAATCCTAAACTTATCTGAAACCGGTTGGAGAATTTATTTGATTGCCTTTCTCGCTGATCGCCTTCCGTGATACTAGAATTAAAAGTGGCTCGAATGTATTTCATTTACTGACTCCTTGCCCACGCATTCAAATTCGGCAGTGGGTAGCTTGGGCAAAAGAAAACCGTTTGAAAGCAAATGGGGATTTTCGCACTTCTGACGTTAGTGGAGTTCAGCCTGTCGTTTCATGATGCAGAGACGTAAACGGCGCAATCTTAGCCGACATCTTTGGTCAATATATTGACTTACTGCCCTAGTGTTGTGAGCCAAGAACGTGGATGGTACAAGGGTTATTTATTCAAGAAAACAAGACATAGGTTAAGCGTTTAAACAGGACCACAATCAAAACCACTCATTTGCATACGGTACTCAGCCCAGACCGTCTCGGTTGCTACAGACGCCAATGCTCAGTTCAGTTACGTAGCAAGTACCATTTTAGGCGATGCTGCACTCTGATGTTTCTTCCTGCATTTTTCCTGAGGCTACTTCGATGTCAAAATATACGCTCTGGTCCTACTACTGAATAGCGGTCGTGTGAGTAGTACATTACGATCGCTCATCTTCACCACACTAGTACTTTAATGCAACTGAAATTCTGTCCTTCACAGCTAACCACGCATACAGCCTAAAACAGGTCGGGACTATTTCCTGGTACTGGTGTCAAGCTGCTATGATTCAATTGTGGTTCCCACCGTCGTTATATCATGCTAAGACTCAAAGAGCCAATGTATTTGAACAACTTCGGCCACACTGGGATCTTGTCAGATCAGAAGATCATGTTCTAGTTTTGAGAAGGATTTGGAAGTGAATCGTCTAGACTAGCTCAAAAAAGTAATGGACTGCTAGTCGCGGCAAGAATTTTGAGGGAAAATCAATTGACACTAGCGTGCGAGGAAATGCAACCCGCTGTCCACAACTCTGAGTATATCAAGCCCAGGTAAAGTATTTGTGATACGCGATAGTCCCCATCACATTCACATGCGTATCATCTTGTGTAGGATGGCAGTATACAGTTAGATCCAAGATAGCCGGTAAACCCTGAGACGATCGTTCTTCCAATGCGGTTTACACCTGCGCCACAGGACAGGGACCGGAAAACTGCGGACTGCACCGGACTGTCGAGTTTACGCGGATGTCTACTCGAAAAAGTCTCCTAACCGAATGGAGTGAGCGAAAGCTCAGTGTAACGCTATCGAGGATGTTGACTATGTGGGTCACCTTATTCAGTTCAGTTACCTTGAAGTGTTAAGGTTCTTGTGGAAACTTAGCAGCACACTAACTATGCTTGGGTTGAGACACGGATTGTGAACTTGGCTTGTCAACCCATAATGTATATGAATCGTGATATCGGGCTATATTCTGAGGTCATTTTAATGGGGTACTTTGTGGTTAGAGAAGAAGCAGAATTGTATTGGCTGCCTCATTTTACTACGTCAGCAGAGTACAAGTCCTCAGTATCAGTCGAACAAATTATCGGCTAATGAAGAGGAACAAGTTGCAACCTTGCCTAATGAATATCTGCGAAATTGTGTTCGCTTGGTATGTGCTAGTTTGTGCTAGTTTACAACTGTCTCCCTAGGACCAGCAGCGTGAAACGATGCGCATTTGGAGATTTTGGTTTCACATGAACTTAATGAGACCATGATATACAGTTGAGTATTTTTCTCTTTAGAAAATTGTCACATGTGAACAAAAGTGTTGAGGTTCTGGAACAGATGCGTAAGCTGCTCTAGCCATCCAGCTGGCTCAAAATGAAGACTTTATATACGTGACTGATACACAGGTGGTCTACTCTATCAGTCAGTTGAAATTCCGAGAAAGCTGCTGCGATTATAAATGCAAACATCCCAGTATTAATCCAAAAACTACAACAACGATTGTCTTGATCGTTCGGTTGTCACCTCGAAGAGGGAAACTTTAAGGTCAATCGAATAACTGAGCTAAATAGCAAGCTTTTTGAATGTCCATATAAACCCGTTGTGACAAATAAATGTCATTTCTGCTGTGAGAGCATTTGGGGTGTCGAATTACAGTCAAACAACCTGTGTAACCTTTCATAGAAAACTCATGTTCGGCGGTCGAAAGTGACAACTTTGTTATACAACAAAGTAACACTAGTAATCCTGAAAGAAAACGCTTTAAAAAAACTTTCAAAATCTGGAAGTTAGATCAACGCAAGATAAATACATCCAGAAACGAAGTACGCAGCAGTTCCTGTAATAAAAACACTAAGCAAATTAGCCTGAATGTTTTTACATGGCAGGTGGACCTGTTACAAGCAATTTGGCGCAGAAAGCGGTAGCCCGTGACCCAGAGAACCCTGCTGAGGGGAGCATTAGCAGATGATGGTGATGACGGGACTCGTAAAAGTAATGCCCTCAGGGTCACGATTAAAATAGCGCATGTTGGTGCTCAGTGAAGCATGAATAGGGACAGAAAGTCAGTCCACATTTCACCGGAGGTTTTCGTTTGACTCCGTGGTCAGTAGGGTTCCACAGCAGGTATGGGGTGTGGAAGGAGCGATAGGATCGTTGTTTTAAGGCAGTTGATTTGGACCCCCACAGCCACTGTTTTTCTGCCGTGGGTTACTCATCCCCATCTGTCCGGAATGTTTCGCTTTGGTTTGCCGCAACAGGCATGAATGAGGGGGACGAGATGAAATGGAGTTATCGACACGCGATCCATTTGTCATCAGGGCACGAGTGAACGAGGGCTGGTTCGAAACATCGGGCAAGTTCACCTAGATAGCACACGAAAACGACAGTACGCATCAACAGATTGAACTCAAGGTTTCAACCTAACGCTGACTAGCTCCATGTGTCACGGTGGTTGAACACGTTTTTCAATGATTGCTTACAGCTGTCTGGCTGTATGGAGGAAAAGAAACATAGGTAATGAGGTCGAATAAATTCCTGTGGCTTTTACCTACTAAAGTATATCTGCCAGTTAACTGAGATGGTTTACACACATACACATTGTAATTGATGCTGGTTTTACTTAGGTCAAAGTGTGTAATCACATAATTATGGGTCACTTTGTCTCATCCAATTTCAGCTGACTTCCAATCAATGTCAACTATTTTTAAACCACCCAATTGAACGCGAAATATGAAATCGTTCAAGGGTAGATAACGCAGCCACGGAGAGCCCTTCAACCTTGGTTTTGTTAAGTGGCGAACGGAATTATATAACCACAAAACTCTGCACACACTAGAATTCTACCGAATATAATTTTTTCATTTAAGCCAGATTACGGAAACTTTGTGAGGTTATAATAACGGCTGCAACGGATGATCAAAATGGTTATCTGACAAAGTTTTTTGGAGCTCTGTAGGTCCACCTAATGCACCTGAATCGGGGTCACAGTAAGCTGCAATCTCATTCGTCGTTAGTACACAACCATTCCCCGAATCATGCACTTCATTCCAATCGTCCCACTAACACACTGCAACCCACTTTAATGCACTTGGCGACAGTGCTATGTATCATTGAACGATAGATCTTTACCAATAAGAGAATAACAATTATTTTGCAACGGATGAACAAATTCCATTAGAAATTCGTAGGCTAAATTTTGCTTAACTAACCTCCGTAGTAAATGAATTATGCACAAACCTGTAAGAAGTAGGTGCAACAATCTTATACGGCCACCCGATTTTCTATAGTGCCTTGAGGCTGGTGCACTTACCCAACTTCAGGAGCTTTGAGGACCAGAAATGTGCGACCACTCTGCAAACAGTATCGTGGTTGGAGAGCATTGCCAGACAGGACATATTATGTAACTAAGCCGAATGTGACTAGCACGTCATTTTGCGTCCACATCATGTCACAAAGTTGTGATCTAAATGAACAAAGATGCTACGTCCAACGAGAGAAAATTTTCTAAATTTATCTGGATGTCATGTATATGGTTGACCAATTTCAGCCTGTTACTTAAGCTCCACCCTGCTTTTTGAACGGGATAAAGAAGATTCATTAGACGTTTGACGATCGAATCTAATAGGACTTCATCATGTATTGAGCGAACGAGCACGTCAAGGTTATGATATTTTGGCAGCCCAGCTATGAACCATGTGGTCAAAATTAATCCTAAGTCGCGGTGGGTATCTAATTAACGTCATTTAGGGACTTAAGGCCTCTAATAGTGTACCGTGATAACGGTGACCCACACCGACTTATTACAAGAAATATGATCAAGCCTCAAATAGCTAAAGCGAAAGGAGTCTGTGTTTACCTGTATCGGCCATAGGTAACAACATCTTCAGAATTATAAATGTCATGAACGGCTCGAGACGAAATGGTCTCAGTTGGGACGCGCATCACGGCGCTCACCGAAAGGTCAAACAAGTTCACCAGACATGACATATGCATGGACCGAACACCAACCCTGGAACATGCCATGGGGTGACCAACACAGTCGTCCCTCAAGGCCGAAGCCAAGCCAATGAAGCCAGCTGCTGTGTTGATTTCATATACAATACCCTATTGACAATACCCAAGAAACTTTTGTCGTGCCTCATTGCTGAGTCTTTTGCAATCAGTCGGGATAGCTTGAGGTCGTGTTAACCAGCGTTACAACAGGAAACAAACAATATTTGCCATGCAATGGACAGGGACTTTTCGACGGCTGAATTTCCTAACCACCTCACCATATCTCTAATTCTTAAGTTTTATAAGTGACAGCACGACAGTTCAGGCCTCACCAACAGGTACCCACCTTTAAATTTGTTTCTTTGGAGCAGGCCATAGCGGTCGAGTATCATAACGATTTATGGAGCGAAGTCGGAATCACCACATACGCTGGACAGGGCACGGCAAAGTAGAGTCGATCAAGAGCAATATGCTGGTCCTTTCGATCAACAATGAGAACTATTTAAACACTTCTTAAGCTTTTCGATCTAGTCTACCGTGCGAGGTGCACAAACTAAGATTTGCAGCCCCTAGGTGGACCGGAAAGTCGTTGACGAGGATCTCGGATGAACGATGGAAGCTTAAGCCGTTTTCCCAATGCATCTTATAATTGACGGTTATAAGCGATCCGTTAACGTGTGCGTCACCAAGTTTCGAGGCGTTACGCAACTACCACCCTGCGTCCCAATACTCGATCCATTTGCGCGTACCTGTCTTCGTAGAGGATCATGGATCTGACCATTTATGTTCCATTTGATCTCATTAGGCTTAAGTCCGTGTTATCCCACTGAATGATTCGCCCATACGTACAGCTAATATGTTTTATTACTTCACAGGAAGTGTTTCAGAAGGAGCCGTCGTTAACTTAACTTTTGAATAAATCAATAATATTAGCCAAGTTTATCAAAGCAATATCCTTCTAAAGTAAATCATCTTCTATTTTATGCAATAGATTTGTAGGCGTTTGTGACAGTGTTGTGTACACTTAAGTCACAAGGGTGAACGTTTCATCGAATTTTTGAAATGAAAGATGGGCTGCAAAAGGACGAACTCATCCGCTGACCGAAATATTGTAAGGGGACCGGATAGTTAATTCCTGCTATCTCACTGCTATTTTTGGAAAGATACCCGAAACCTTACTTGTGAGCCACATGCGGGAACCGTGTCGAAATAGGGAGCAAAGTAATAGAACTTCAGCTTAAATCAGCGTGATACTCACTGCAGCGAAACTGTCGGATTCTAGCGGAATATTGTGCAGCGGAGATCAGCATCGAAAAATCTCGCAATTCAGGAACGGGGGTAGTTTAATTTATTCGTGAATCGTGTGGCTAGCAGAAGAAATCAAAAGAAGTGGAATTCACTGTCGCACAGTATCTATTCCTCTAGGCTACAAATTATTGGACCGTCATTTTGGTTACGCGCTCAGTCGCTTGGCCCAAAGCCGAGAACTGAGAAGAGACGCGGTGTCACTGTTTATTGGACGAGGGAGACAAGACTTAGGCCACAGAAGCTCTAGATTTATAGGACAAAACGATTACCGTAGATGGCCGACAGACAAAGCGAATCAAATGAGACAGTCATGTATGTAAAGTGCAGTCGCAACCAGCAAGTGCGCACAGGTTGAATTCGAATTGTGTAACAGGGCGTGCTGCCGTGTTATTGACGCCGTTTTCGTTTTCGTTTGTGTAAGTCGTGTGCATGGCCTGCTGGGTCCTTGGCTCATGCTTCTTTGTATTGTTTCCTCTTCCAGGACTGTCGTTGGAACCCCTACTTCGGTAGACCGTTGTCCCCTGGTGTCTCCACGTTGCTCTGAAGTTGGTCCGCAGGCGTAACGGACAACCAAAGTAGAGACGGCCGGCTTGCATGTTACAATGTACGGCAGTCAGAGGGTCGGGACGAATCACATCACAGGGGGCGTCAGAAGGCAACGCGAGAAAAAAAACACCGTCCAGATAGCGCACAGGCGTTCGACCGCACACCTGCAATCTGATTGGCTGAGTGGGACCATACCACCATCCACGACCATACCATCCGAGTTGGCCGGCCGATCGATGTGGCGTGACGCGTCCTGGCTGTCTCGTTGGGAGATGCGCCTCCTAACACAAACAGAATCTAAAAATTATCCAGAATGGTACGTGCACCACTTTTCCAATTTATAACTTGATCGTATCACACTTGAGGCGCTCTCATTTGGTTAAAATTTTTACAGCTTACAACGTAAGAAAAAATGTCAGGAACATGGGGTGCACGTCGAGAGTCGTCTCGGCCAAACGTAAGATTTAACCTCACATACAATTTTCGTGATGCTAGCTCCAGGGTTCGTACACCCAAGGTTTCCCCAGCCTTATATTAACACGGATCGGAAGTCACAGTGAGAAGACGGTGAATCTGCAAACAAACTTTATTTAGTTATTTACTCACCGTACACAAGTGGACTTCAACGCAACAAATAAGGGCGCTATGGAGCTGAATGTGAGAGAACCTCCAGCACAACCGCACGGCAGCCGCCAGAGAGGACGAATGTCAACCGAAATTCCAGTTGACCTCCAGGATT
>JTDE01003895.1:0-10668 GCA_014338405.1 Paragonimus skrjabini miyazakii
AATGGCAATAATCGTATTAATAAGACTTTAAACAGTGAGCTAACGTCAATAACGGATTGCTTTCGTGAAAATGTTGGATAAAGTTATCATCACCAAGCAATACTTTTGGTACTTATTCCATGTATTCCATTTTATCTAATAATGCCGTTTATTTACAGTTGATGTAATGTAAGTACTGTGCCTGAAATTCCGATTGCAAAATTTCATAAAATATTTCATACTGGAGGATTCGCGCCAAAAGGGCCGTTTTGCTTTTTGAACGACCTTCAAGGCGAATCCCGTGAAACGGATATTTGCTTAAAATTTTAAATGCCAATAACTGCGGGGCAGCGAAATTTTTATACAATAACCGTAGCAGATCTCAATCAGCGCTGAGCGACAACGGTATTCGAAGGTAGCTAGGGAGGCTGAGGATCCGACCGTCGAGCGCGAGTAATCCGGAATATATTGTATGGTGCCATTGGTGCGCATTGGCCGATAAGCATGCAAGGGAACCAACGCAATTGCATGCATCAAGCAGATGGCAGACAAAGATCCTTAATATCCTACTTACGATGTGAACTAAGATTTTACGAAGAATTTTAAGCATCGTACAGCAGGTAGACCAGGATTATTTCCAGGTCACTGCAATATTATTGCCACGAGTCGCCAACACAAAGCGATATTTCGGAGGTGCGCAATCTGCCGGAAGTTGCAGCAAATTGAAACGAGAAGTGATGTAAAACTGCATAATTCTCACGCTTCATTCATTCTTGCAGTTTACCGCCTGTTCAAAATATCCCAGGTAATTACCTCACATTCTGCGGCAAGTTTATCTTACAGTCATTATTATCACATGTTTACCCCAGCTATTCCATAGTCAGTTTCACGTTTCCTTGTAGAACTTTGCCCACAGACTATTTCACATTAGCCCTCAACCTAGGAAATACTGGCATCAACCGTGTTAGCCGGTTTTAGCCTCTCAACCAAGATTTTGGGGTTCTTGTTTACTTGCATCCTTAGATTAACGTTCCTTCGGTATGTCTTGATCTTCAGATGGTGCGTAACAAACTCTGTCACCCTTTCTAATGGGTCGCGCAAATACCCTACCTGAAGATAATTTTAAAGTCTGTTTGAAGGTGGTCGACCGGCGCAGTGAAGAACTGCTTCCGACTTCTGCGAATTCTGAATACACTGAAGTGTGACATAGAAGTCCCCTTAGACCTTCATTAGCGACTGAGAGGCGCACCACCGTTCATTCTCCGCTACTGGCACACTATCGACGAAACCGTTCCTGGTAAACTAGATGCCCCATCCCGATATACGCCTCTTAAGCGAACTTGACAGTCAACACTGAACAACCGACTGGCAGAAGTTTCAACGCTGAAGCCATAGCAGAACTTTTGGAGATATTGATAGCAACCATCATCCAAAACCTTTATGCGCCACCAATGGCTGCCTGCTACCTTGACACCCTAATTCCGCTTTTTCAGATGTTAAGAACTCACTCGGCTAATCTCATGGAAACGGTAGAGTTCATAGGAATGAAACGGAAACCAAATACAAAGGCATATAAGGACACAGTACTGACCCCGGTAGATTTAGGCACGTCTGCTAAATGTCCCCAGTACATCTGGTAATCGCGGCCAGCTCTCGTTACTAGTAGGACGCGAGGCAAAAACAATTCATCCAAGTATCCACCACTAAATCGTTAGGCGTGATCTGTTGTTGTATAGCGCATCACAGAGTGAATATCAACCATTTAAGTTTAGAGAACAAGATGGACTTAGCCATTGACAAATTGTTTGTCAAGCATTCCCGCTAAAACTAAGCGGCAAACTGGCACTTTGCAAGTTGTGTAAAATCAATCAAGATAGACGAACCAGTGCTACACGCGTTACTGCAGATAATCCTCAGGATTTCGAAGGTGTAATTTTGGCGTCTTCCAGTTCTCAGTCACATGCTGTAAGCCCAGTCGGAGCTAAGGCTGACTTCCCATGGGCCACTGTGGAGGCGCGCAGGTTGACCAACCACAACTTCAATGCACCACAGTTCGACCTTGCTTGTGTGAAATATCCGAACTGCTTACGCGTAGTAAGCTTTCTACCAAATTGGTCCATCAGATGACTATCGAGACCAGCGCATCTGACCAGTATCCAACCGCCAAAACCAATGGCGGTCAAACTAATTAATCAGATCTCCAGGCAAGGGAAGAAAGGAAATATGATTTGGCGTACGACATCAGGATATATCGAGGCCGTCCAAGGTCGTAACGTCTTGGGCGCCAACTATTCTGTGAGATGGCATACCGTTTTCTGGCGCTGAGAAAGCGCACAGCCTGTGAAAACTCCAGAAAGTAACACATAACAGCGGTGAGTGCAGATCATCGCGATCAACAACTCAAAATCGCAGAAGCCGTCGTTAGCCATACCAAGCGGTTCCACGGATACGTCGCGTCCGTTATCAAACCTCGATCAGCCGTGTCACCACTAAAGTGTCCCTCTGATTTGTCACTTAACGACAGGGTGGCTACCGAGATACTCCGCTCACAAAGACAAACAGCACCTGGTGACGCAGACACGCCGGGAAAACCAGCAGGCCTGGGCTACACCGCTGCAGTCGGAATCTCCATTGCTTTCTCGGGGTCTACAACCAGAGCAACGTTTCTTAAGCTGAAACCTGATAGCTCCGATATCCTGCTGCCCATTCTGTTGAAGAAATGTGCTGCGGCGTTAGCTTTTCTATTTTCGGTGCTGTTCCAACACTCATATCTCAAATACCCTTCATAACACCGGAAGCACACCATTATCTCGCTTATCTACGAAGGTGGCGACAGAATCAATCCATGGAGCTGTCGCTCAGTAACACTGCATACATGTGGCTGCAAGTTAGTATTGTTTTGTTTGTTGCTTATTGATCATGCTTTAAAGTAGCCGGCCATGTGTACGCGAGTCTATGCTCACCTCTCCGATGGATAAATACCAACTTTGATGCTCGTTATTTATCCAACGAAAACAATGATTCCCACTTCTACCATTTCAGCTACAACCCTTCTATATTTGGAACATGGATGCTTATGATTCCGATGACTGTTGGTATGTGTTTTTGCCGGCTGCAGACTTCACTGACGGCTGCCAGTGTGTTATGCAGCATGCCGCCTATATTCACGCTAGTGGTTGCTTCGTCCAGTGGACTCAAGCTAGCAACAACGGTGTAAAAATGAACATTGCAGACATCAAAATAAACTTGCATTGGGACCGCTCAGAATGAGTCAGGAAGATATCTCTCAGTTCCGGCAAAAACTGACATAACACACTGGCAGCCGTCAGTGAAGTCTGCAGCCAGCAAAAACACAGACCAACAGTCATCGGAATCATAAGCATCCATGTTCCAAATATAGAAGGGTTGTAGCTGAAATGGTAGAAGTGGGAATCATTGTTTTCGTTGGATAAATAACGAGCATCAAAGTTGGTATTTATCCATCGGAGAGGTGAGCATAGACTCGCGTACACATGGCCAGCTACTTTAAAGCATGATCAATAAGCAACAAACAAAACAATACGCACGTTTTTAATGATAGAATGGAACGTGTTATGCACGTTTACACCACACCGTAAGTAGAGACAACCAGGTGATAACGTAGACCGTTTTCCACCGGAAATACTACCAGGGAAACAGGCTGAATATATAATTCTGATGTGTAACTAAGCAACAACCGTGGCGACATAGTTTTTATTAGGAATTACCGTGATATTTCGTATACAATGCAATGTGAACACTAAGTGGTCGAAAATTAAAAATTCTATTTTATCTCCAAAACCGCGCGAAATTGAACGTTTCTGCAAGATATAAAGATCTATTTCACTAAGAGTCCTTCAAAGACAACATTTTTAGAACGCAAAATCGATTGAGAAAGTCAACATCATGCTTATATCGAGAAAAAATGGCGACACATTTTTTTCAACGAAAGTGCAAATATAGGCCATTTTTAGGTACACCTGATTTTTCCATTGCAACACCGCTAGTTAACCCTTCGAAATCTATATAATTGTCCCGTACTGTGCGTTTTAATATTTCACGAAAAATGTGAAAAGTTTATCTTCGCGCCTAAATGGCCGTTTCCAACTCGTTTCGGCCTCGAAGCACCATACCGGCGAACGACATAATTGCCCCACTGCCTTCTACTTAGTAAGCTATCAGCTATGGGTCTCGACAGCCAATTACCCAAACGGATCGAAAACTACTTATCAGGCGAGTTATACTCTGTGCGGATGAAGGGGGTGCTGTCTGGCGCCTACGAGGTTGTCCCGCAAGAATCCGTACTAGACTCTTGGTTGTGCCTGTTGTTTGTGAACAATTTACCGGCCGCTAGTCAGTTTTCTAGTTCACGCACGCGGACGATATTCAAGTGTGGCGCACCCCGCTTTATCCTGAAGTTTCTGTTCTCTTGCAGTGGGATCTTGATGCAGTTCGTCGACGGCCGACAAAAGGCAGCTTACCATTCCACACTGGCTAGTCGAAAATAATGCATATACGGCACGAGAGCAGCACAGTCTATCAGAATGGAGGCAACTGCTTACTGTTGTTCATCAGGAAAAGTATCTTTGGACTCTACTCTCGGCAGATCTCTGTCCTGGCGCTAGCACCCTCGCACCGACACAAAGGCTAATGAGAATTTGGTAGCGTTAGTTAGACTACTAGGGAAATTTTCATAACATTTTGCGCGTATCATCTGTTTTCTAGTAAAACCTCTGTAGAGATAAACATAAACGAACGCACTCCATACCTGATAAAAGGCGTAGGCATCCTTGAATCTGTACAACAACGTGCAACGAAAACCATTATAAGTCTAGTCTCACTCTAATATGCAGACCGACTGAAGATCCTGGACATCTTCCTACCGGCTTACGGATGGCTGAAGAGAGATGTGATCCGCATCTTTGAACTCATGACCACAAAGGACCACTCCATCTAAAACCTTTTCAAGAAGGCGGAGACTGCCAACTTGAGAGGACACAAATTTAAGCTGGAAGTAGCGCGTAGTCGCTTACTTTGTGGGTAACACAGCTTGGCTACCCGAGCTTTTCCAAAATGGGACGTCCTTCAGGCGGAAATTGTGGGAACTACTACTATCAATATGTTTAAGTGGTGTCTTCCGGACTGCCCCCACTGAAGCAGTCACTGTGGACGGTGTATACCTACTGGAGCTCTCCGATCACAATGCATACGTATGTGTGTCATTCCCAGTATGTATGTGTGCGCCACCGATCTAACTGTCTTTGTATGCGTGCTGTTCAACCGGACCTGTCCCATCAGGTCCGGCTACTCCGCACTAACTATCCGATGGCGTTATACTCGCGCACAATAATTCCTTCTTCATATTATTATTAATACCCAATCCCCTTGTTCAAGTTACTGTTGGCGTTCCTGTTTTTTCTCAACTTCATCGTTTCCACATCACCCAGTGCACAACAAAATGGTGTTTCTTTGTCAAGGTACTCCGATGTTGATTGTCATATTCAACACGTACCCAGGTAACGCATTCATCTTCTCAACGGTTCGGGCGACTAACGAAGATGAGCGGCCAACCAACGTTAACTGAGAAAAACCGAAGTTACCGCAAGATCGGAAACTACGGAAGAACGCAAGCCCATACCGAAACAACTGGAGGCATCCACGTGGGCACATCAATTTGTGTCCCGCGGACACCAATAAACCAATGATATATGGAGTGGCATCTGGACAGGACTGCGTTAGTTGCACAAAGTAGGCGGAAGATTGCAAGTCTCTTCAGTCGTCCAACCAGTTTGAGGTTCTGAGTATCCAGACATTGCAGATGTTTTATCACATTAAATTTATTTGTGAACTCAAGAATGAGGCGCATAATTGCGGGATAAATGGAAGAGTGTAAGGTAATCATGTGCACTAGTAAGAATAATGGAGTATATAATTTTTCGGCGGAACTTTCTTACGAAGTCAATAATTTTGTGTTATTCAATAAAACACACGGCACTAAAAAAAACAGATGTTACTATAGGACACAAAAAGAGACCGACTGGGAGCTTTTTCGGGGATATGATTATTCCAGGATTTTTACATAAATCAGTTCCGTACGACAAGCTTATAGGTTGAAATGGTGACTGACAACACAGGAAGTTTATTAGGCGGTATACTAAAAGGGTTTAGGGTGGGTGAAGAAACACGAAGTGTAACACAAGGTTTGTATACAAACTTATGGCACACAGGTTAGGCATGCTACTCTTTCCTTTTCCCCCGACCGTTTCGGCTTGCACTGTCTTCGCATGGTGACCAACATAGTGACCATATAAAGTTGGCTGCTATTAAGTATGATGTAATCGCACGGACAAATTCGAACGGTACGTGGAGTAACACCACGCGGTACAGAGGCTTTTCTCTCAAATGTTATTAGGTCAATTTTCAAGGATATCTTCCTCAGGCAGGTAAAGTTGAAAAATTGACATGGGAATCGTTAATTTAAGAAAAGTTTCCGAGCTCCGTTTAAGTTGACTTATGTGGGTACTGGATTCCATCAAGTGGCACAATCTGTACCAAACACAAGAATACTTCACTGAGAAAATTTGGAACATAATGTTTCGAACCTTGAGAACCGCCAAAGCAAAATCCTCGTTTTTGAGACTGTCCTGTGAACTGTTGCAAGCGGATTGCAATGAGAACGGTGAATCTGCTGCCACGAACTATGTAATACATGCGCCCGAAATTTTGCTTGATTTGCCGTAACCAGAGAGGATCAGTTACGAACATCTGGTTGCATCCTGAGTAGCTGAGGAAATACAGATAGCCCAGTAAACTCTTCGTGGATACAAGTTGAAGATTCTGCTGGGCAAACACTACAGACTCGCGCATTTGACTACATATGAATGTACGGTACTTGATTTGAGGTCGCACACATGATTTATGAAGATGTAACCGAGCAACGGAAAGAAAGAATGAATGCTCAATATTGCCTACCGTCCGTTCACTTGCAACTATTGAGCCCAGCGAAGGTGAATGGATCCGAGTAACGCATACCCAGGTCGCGCACTGAGATAGCACTTGTTACACCATGACCATACAGCTTTATAAAGCCCTCTGGTGTAGGATAGCGGTGAGCGACGATGTTGGATTTATCGGATGAAAGTTTCATCAGCCACTGGATGGAAACCACAGTCATCTGACCAGAAGTTAATAATATGAAGATCACTCTGCGATGCATTGGAACCACTTGTATTCCAAACTTACAGAGCGTCAACATAAATGAGAGTTGATAGAAATAAAGCCAGGATGACCATCTATAAGCATCAGGCATAGAAGAGGATGCGGCACATTTTCCAGTGCAACTCCTCTGGAGAGCGGGGAAAAGAAGAATGGTCCGATCCGGTTTTTATTTGAAAAGTTCTGTTAACAAGAAAGGATATGATCTAGCGGACAATATCTTCTTGGATGTCATGAGCTTCTAGTTGATGTACAGAAAAACTGTGTGGGATACGGTAGAGGCTTTGGCAGAATCGGAAAGATAGCTTCGGAGATGTAGCCACTGTCTTTGGCCTCTGTCAGTCAATCCATGGAGACCAACATATTGGTTAGGTATGGCCTGTCGGGCAGAAAGCTATGGTGAATAGAGCAGAACGGGTTATTTAATAAGAAATGCTTACGGACAGCACGTTTTAATAAACGCTGCGTTGTCTTCCAGGAGATAATGGTAAGGCTAATCGGTCAATAACTTGCAAGAGAATGTCGGTCGTGTGCCTTAAATATAAGTATGCCTCCGGAAGAGTGCCGCTTCCGTCTGTCTGTTTAGGAAGATTATGGAGGGGCACCGTCAATCCGAAAGTCGCGTCTTTGATGATCCGCGGATAGATCGCGTCTAGTCAGATTTCACCGTAGGGATTGATCTTAAACAAGCAAACCTGACCAACGAGCACAGAGCAGTTGACTATCAGGAATGTAGGTTGAAACTTCTACTGCAAGAAATCTGGATGCCAACTCGGCGTAGTAAATTTTATATATCCCGACCACTATTTGAGAGTTGGAGGAGATTTCCTTCACGAGTAGCTGTATACAAGCCGCTGAAGGTCCACCTTTTCTTCGGTGGTACATAGTTTTTTACAAAAGTCCTGTTTTTTGCGAGCTACCAGTAAAATGTTTGTCTTTACCTGGAGAGTTTGTTGACGGATTTCGCGCCCCAACCTGTTTCTCACACTACAAAAAGCTTCGAGGTCTTCCGGTGTGTTCGTTTCTGTTAAGAGCGCAAACGATTACGCACGTCAAGGAGGGAATGTATGTTATGCGGAAGCGGTGAACGAGAAAGAGAATTTCATGGCCTTCGAAGAACAAATCCTCGATCAGCCTTGTGGGTAGAAAATTTGAAAGTGATGATTTTGATCCATGGAGTCTGACTTGGGGTTGAATGTACTCATGAAGCGCCTTGGTGTGTTTATGTCCGCCTTCTGGAAGTTTCGGACTGGAGCCTTTGTTGCGGCCTTTTGGAGGCGGTAACAGATGAAACCAAAAACTGGTAGCGAAAGAGAGCTGATTTAGTGACTACTATATCTATCAGGTCAGCTTCACTGGCGATAACCAGATCGGGCAAAGAGGGTATCCGTTTTGAACGATGCCTCATGGGTTGATCGACATTCCGTGTCCAAGCTTTCACACCGATTCACATTGTCAAGGATTTCGGGAATCCGAGGTCAGGGTGCTCATGAGGAGCAGTTACCCCGTTGAGTGTGGGTGCATGGAACTCACCCATAATAATAAGCTGGGGGAAACTGTCCAGGGCAACAAGAATCACCTCCTCGTTGGATGAGCTGCATGACGACGAACGGTATATAACACCGACAAGGAGAGTGGCATGCCTATGGAGCTGAAGTTTGAGCCAGAGTGCGTCGCATTTTTCTTGGCAGGTGAATTGCCCAGTGACAGTTGGCGCGGAAAGTTTCTGGCTTGGGAAGACAGCAGAGTCTCCCGTGCATCCACGGAACTTGCTGGTAGAGAGGTGACAACTGAAGTCTCCTATGACAGTTAGGTCTTCATTAGACAAAGGCAGTACTAATACAGCAGTCACCCAGTGCGCACAGTGCACGCTGTATATACAGTTTTCCGGATGAAGGTTGGGTAGAATTAAACATTATGAAGAGAACAAAACCATTCAGAAAATTATTCAGGGATTGCTTGCTTGACGTTTATTAGTTTGATCAATACCGGTTGTCTACCTCACATCTGCGCCTGACACATTGCAAAGTAAATCGTAAGAGTGACGATCGGTTTAACATTTTACCTAGGTGTGGTGCCTGTCGAGTCGGTGTCTGAATGATTTTGTTGTTTTCACCCCAAACGGCTTCAACGTAGGTTAACAGACACGGCGGATTCATCCAAGGCGACGTCTCACAAACGTAGTAGACAGCTTAACTTCAGTATCACAGATGTTTGAAAAATCATCCGCAGCACGTGGATACCTTTGCTGGCAGCTTGGTGTCAGTGACTGTGGGCCTTGAGGTGGCCGGAGATAACAGCACCGATGTCCACCTGCTGTGCCACAATAAGCATCCCCGGTTCTGTTAGCACATACGTGAGTGTGGCAGGGCAACAGAACCATTCGTAGTATTGCGCACCTTTCAGAAATGATTAACAGCAGTCCCTCCGCTGACCACCTCTAAGCTGGTTTTGGATTCTCCGCACAGCCTCCGGTTCACTTGAAGTATCTGCTATGTGCCACATCTTAAGCTCATCTACAAACATCAATGAGGGCAACTTTATTAGGTCTGGAGGCTTGCTGACGCAAAGGGAGAAGAGGAGAGTTTCCATAGCCAAGCTTTGCGGCACCCCGCTCACCGCAGTACACCGGGAAGAAAATACTCGTTTTTACACAAAGGCACTGCTGCCTGCCGCGCAGGAACGTAGATATCCATCGTAAAACCATCCTACCTAGTCCCAAGGATCGTAGATTTATGTATAATCTTTAATGAGGTGCCTTAGTAAAAGACGTGATAAATCGGTGCATATTACATCTGCATATTACATCTGATCCACTGCTTCTGCCCTATTTTCCTTCATGACAATTGGACTTGTGAGACGAGAATGCCTACGCCCAAAGCCATGCGTGGCTGAACTACGTAGCCCAAATTGGGTAAAATGAGCTTCAAACTTTTTTTATCAGCCGCCGGAGGAGTTTCATCACGACGCTTACCAGGCTAACTGGTCGATAAATAACGGAAATACTCCTGTCCTTCAGCTTGAATACGGCACGCACGACCGCCTTACGCCACTCCATAGGAAGAACCCTGTTTCCAGTGAACTTCCAAGGAACCATCGGAGGCAGGCTGAGTGGAACCTCAGCAACTTTACAAGGTAGCTTTGGTTTATGTCCATTCGGCCCAGTGGCTTTCGCAGTATTCGTCGCCTTAAGCAATCCAAGAATTGTAACCCCAGGTATATTCACACTCCTAAAACGTGAGTGCTCCTAAATGTTTGCCCCTGGTTTCTTGGAAGAAGCAGGAGGTTTCCACACGAATATGGTAATATATTGGTCTTCCGATAAGCACGCCCTACGAAAACCGGAGTGAAGAGGATTTCCATTTTTATCCATGAGCTGAGGTACTAAATTACCGTGACACTCATGATGCTTCAAGTATCAGATGAGGCCCGTCGGGTTAGAACAGGAAGTGTCAG
>JTDE01003895.1:43717-54016 GCA_014338405.1 Paragonimus skrjabini miyazakii
GTGGAGTAGAAAAGACAGACCTGGCCTACTCTTGGTCGACTTGGCCACGTTTACTGGGCGTCTCCTTGTTCCATGCTTGTCTGCCTATGCGCGTCATGCGCATATCCGAGTTGATCGCGCGCTTGAAGATCGGATCCCGTGTAACGTGTGGCCGAAACTAACAAGCGCTCACTGATTGAATTCGACTTGTGCAACAGTTATTTCAGTTTTCGTTTGTGTGTTTATGACTTACTGGGCCTTTGGCTCAGGCTTGCCTGCTTTTTTTACAGGATTATTGGTGGAACACTCACTTCAGAAGAACGTTTCCGTCGGTGTCTCAACGTTGCCCAAATTTGGCCCACAAGTGCAACGGGCAATCAGAGTGAAAAACGGCCGGCTTGTATTTCACATCTGAACCGCCGTAACTATTTCTATGTACTGGTGTCGTTTAGCTTCGTATGATATACGTTGGGTCTCTCAATTAGTCGTTCTTTTTTTCGCGTCTAGTATCTGTGACCGTTAATTTGATGCATATCAGCACTAGACCAGCGAAACGAATGTGCTTTCAGCTCAACCGCATGTACAATGAACAAGACAATTCGGCTTTGAAATTAAAAGAACCACTGCAATAGTTGAACGCCATTCTGAATTACATCACATTTGAAAACCGTTGTCAATGACAATGTACCTTGCAATAGAAATAGCCGATCATGATATACTGCTGAATCACGGTAACCGGTATGCAAGGTTTGATCAGTGCAACCCAATATTCAGCAATGAAAAATCTGAAAATGCCAACCTGAAGTGGGATCGATTTCTCAGATCGCTGTACTGCGAAACGTATTACATAACAATGTACTGTTATACCAGGACACATTAGTGTATACAGTAGTTGATATTCGGCTAGTCACGCGGACGAAAGGACACCGAATTTAGTGTTGTAATAAGTTTGCATTCAAATGATGGTATGCGAAACAAACTAGAGAAGTAATCGCCGATTCTTGAAAATATTGACAACTTTGAAACGGAACTTTTCGACTTACCTTGTCAGACGCTGAATTTTGTATTTAGCCACCACGGCAAGCGTGATGTTAGAAAATTGCGTATCACGAAGTTTTCATTATCATGAAAACAATACGGAACAACGCAACCTCACATTCGATCAATTATGTATTTTGAAGTGCAACAGTATAAACAAAAAAGCAGGAGCATTTAACGGCTAAGGGATGATAATGAGCATATGCCTTCAAACGAGGCCTCTGCAACAATCTAGCAGCCCAACATACACCCCCCATCCAACAGTTTAGAGTAGCAGTTGTAGTAGAAGGTTTTTGGATAATATATTACTGAGACACAATGTCTAACGTACACGAATACATACCTATTCAACTGAAGTCGACTGGCACACAAACCCCGAATGACAAACCTGATATTACTGATGAACAAATAGACTGAACAACGCTGAAGTATACTGTACAACACACAAGCAACGTGTCGTTCGGAAACTTAACGAGCACATTTGATTCAACACCACTGTCTTGAAAGAAAGTAAGAATCGCAACCAGCATGCGACGGTTAGTTTAATGACATTCCTTAAGAGAAACATGCTGCACAACCGAATAGAAACCAAAAGTAAGAAATTGTCGAACGCGTTTAGAGGTAAAAACAGACCAGAAAGTAGGAAGAAATTTATTCATTTGTCAACAAATGGAAAAAGAATCAAGCGAATGGGAGGAAAACAACACTAAGCATGTACAGCCGGAAGTGCAGAAAAGACAAACAATAAATGATTATTATTATAGGGCTGTGTTCGGTTGGTGCACACTGAATTTTTATTGGCACGATTTTTAAGTTGTGCTAGCGTTGAACAAATAATACGATCAGAACAACGGGATTTGTCTATCACAGAGAACAAATCTGGTTGAAATCAGCAGAGGTTGATCAAGTACACACCAGAAATAACATTAAGTAACCCCCAGAACACCAGCGGAACCAATAGTTGAAACTGAGCTTGCATGTATCACATCAACTGTACTGAAATCAAGGAAGAAATACCAGCATGCGAAAATTAAATTGGTGCACAGTAAAACTGTGCCACCGAACAGTATGAGGCGGAAGAGGCACTGGCGTTTGCGTCGACACGGAAGACAGCCCGATAAACATAAGTCAATGAGAGCACCAAGAATCCATTGACCGTCTAAGGCATAACACGGAATCACGTTTAACAGGGCCAGGGCACCCGAAATTGAGAAAAGGTAACTGTGGAAAGAAAGAAAAACACGACTGCTTAATATATTATTAATATGAGGAAAGAGTATGGCATGATGCCTGTGACTTGCAGGCACGACCACTTTAGACTTCGAAATATCACAACAAACCATTACAAGAAAGAACGTGAGTGAACTAAGTTCAACGGGGAAAACCTATTTACACTGTACTAGACATAACAACGGTAAATGAACACAGAGGCAAAGTAATGGTCCAATTAATATTAGTGAACTGTTACGTGAGAAAGCGGAAAATATGTAATGCATTCAAGTTCACCTAGTTCAGCTAAGTTCATTATAATGATCACATATTTTGGAAAAACAGATTCCAATTCAGTAATTCGCAGTGTTAGACCTGTACAAAGCACTGTTTATATGAAAGCAACACAACGCAATCTATTCACGCATCGTGAATGCAGCAACTCATGCTGCGCGTGCGCCAAGTTACACGATTTGGAACAAAAACGGGAACTGAAACAGAGTGATGACTGTCAGCCAGGGCAAAATCATAAACCAACATGCATAAAAAACAAAGGCAGAACCGTATATGGAAAGAAATGGAGAGTTATTATTAATATTCAAACAAATCCAACAGGAAGATAGAGGAACGCACGTGTTTTAAGGCCTCGTTATCGAATTAAGACACACCAATAAGGCAAATCAAACACATCGAGTCTACATATAGCCCGTAAATGTTAAAATTCCACTGAGTAGATTACAGACGACGGACTCAAGGTGTTGATAAATAGATTTTCGTAAACCGTATGTCAATTCCATTCGGTCGTCCCAGTTTAACGCCAGATACTCCTAGGCACATTCTTGTAGGCAGTACCATTCAGTGAATGACATACAACCGCTTCACTTCTCCCATGCATCCAAATGGTTTCCCATATTGGAATTGATTCTCTATTTCTTTATGTCGCCGAATAGGTTGCTTAATCGCCTCATCTACAAAAGCAAATACACCAACGTATCGTTTACAAAGGTAAAACCTAGATTCATCTGCACACGCCGATCGACTCCATTAGTAGACTGGTTAAGCACAACGTAACACAATTCTCATCAAAGGTTACTGTGACGGATGACCACATCGGAGGCGCGAGTATTCCAACACTCGGTGGAATACCTCAACGCGGCGGTGAGATATGTCCAATGGCTCACAGTGAGTGGATTGTGGACAACACGGGCGACCGGACAAGCCATCGCTCAACCGAATCAGACCAACGCACGGCGGATGGCAGGCAAAAAACTCACGACAGAAGGCGTCAGCCACACACACAAACCAGGCAGAAGTGCACATGACATGCGAGTGGAAACCGCCGCTGTGTTGTGAACTGGAATTTGGGTTCATAATCGTGGGCGGGCGCGTAGTGTGGGAACGTTGCATTGGGCAATAAAGACTGTGGTTTAATGAACGACTTTCTGCTGTATTGGTGTCGCACCCTGAACACAACCCAATGAAGCTGCTGTGGTCAAGCCCATTCAACAATAGAGACGCGTGACAATGGCTGTTAAAATCTGAGACGGTTCCAGGGTGTAACCGACTAAAAGGCGAGGTACAACATTTTACAGCACTGGGAACACTGTTCACCAAACAGGTAAAGGCTGTCTATGCCTTCAGCTGCCAGTCGAAGGCCGCAACATTGTATCAAGAAACACAGGGGGGGCACTGAGTAAGGAATTTACGAAGGAAAATGAGAGGTAACGGACAATGGATCGTTTCTACGACGCCGGGTTTTGCGACAAACAAGACCCTCTGATCTACTATCAACATTTATTGCGGCAGCTGATTTTAGGTCTGCCGGAAGCGGATAACGAAACGAAGGACACATTGGTGAGGGAGTAGTTTATCGAGAGCATGCCGCCGGAATTGCAAAGGAAGGTTCGGATGGCCGAGTCTTGTGGAATCACGGATACCGAACAGCTGGTCGGAATTGCGCAGTGCTTAGCCTAGGGAAAAGAAGTCGGATGACTAGAAGTCAGTGGGCTTGAGAAGAAAGTGGAGCAACTGACGGGAGCAGTGGAACGTTTGAGGACGAATGTGGAACCAAGAATACGACACGTTAGACGGCCATCTGATCAACCACATCGTGATTGTTTCTTTGTTTGTAACGGGATGGGACACTTTGCGTACCAGTTCTGACAGACGTTTTTCTTGTTTTTCTATGGCAACCGGATGTCATGGGGACGTTCAACGGATAAAAATGCTGGCTGAAACCGAACAAAAGATCGCGGTAGTGGAGATGGGGGCATCGATTACAAGCCAATTACAAGGACTGCACGTTAACTGGAATGTATTCGTGGTCAGAATGATGACGTTGAAGGTACAGAGGACCGAAAGTGTTGAAAATCAGATAGGTAATGCCAGGCTACGGCATATAATGTTTGTAATTGACAACGTGAAAGAGACGATAATAGGTGCGGGTCTGCTGCGTCGACTGAAGGCAAACGTAGACCTGGAGATGAACGATCTGCGCGTTGACGGTGATGCCATAAAATTTTACCGCGAAAACACGAAGGACCAATGCCGAGTGGGCAGAGTCGCTGCGAAATCTCTATTAGGATGCCCGTTTCCAGCCATCGAGAAGTATACTGATGAGTTTGCTCACTTATTCATTAATGCAGATGACCAGTACGGATTCTGTACTTGAATGGAAGTCAGGCGCGGAATGTAGTATGCCAGAGGATACCATTCAAGTTAATCCCAGAAGTAGACAGTCAGCCAAAGGAGATACTGGAAAAGGGAATAATCCAACGGACAAGCAGTTTATTTTCGTCGCAGGTCTAGTTGACTAGAAAATCGGATGGAACCGAACACTTTTGTGTCGATCTTAGAGAGGTGAACAGACTGACAATCAACGACGTCTTCCTGGGTGTCCCAGATGAAAGAGGTCATGCATATCCCTCAAAGACCTGCATTTTGGTTACTGGCAACTGCCAATAGCACAGAAGAACAGACGGAAAGCCGCTTTTTGCGTAGACGGACAGCCACAGAAATTCCTTAAGATGGCGTTCGGCCTTTGCACCGCTCCGGCCAATTTCAGACGTCTCTTGTATTATACTCTGGGGTATCAGGAAGGAGTAACGGTGTAGGAAGATGATACAATTATATTCTCCAACACGGTGTCGTAACATGCAGAAGGACCGCGAGCAGTGTTACAACGAATTGACGCAGCCAGCCTAAAATTGAGTAGTAAAAAATGCCAAATAGGCCGCAGTTCAATCGTCTGCTTGGGACATGCAGTTGGTACCGGAGAAATCCAACCATTGCCAGAAATGATGACAGCCATCAGGAAATCCCCAACACAAAAATCGAAGCGGCAACTAAGGTATTTTTTCGGAACGGTTGGTTACGATTCAAAACTTGTGTCGGGATTCTCTCAGAAAACACATCCACTCTCCCAAATGCTGAAGAAGAAGGAAGTTTTCTGAAGGGAAGACTTGAAGGTGGCGTTCATCTAACTCAAGCAGGAAGCTGCTAATGTTCAACAACGCCTTACGATCCCCAAACCGAATGAACCATTCGCTTTGTCACTTGATGCAAGTGATATCGGAATCGGGGCAGTTCTTTTACAACCGTCAGGGAGTACGCCAGCCGATTGCTGACGGTAGCAGGCAGAAAGTATTCTACTAATTAAAAGGAAGGTCTACTGTCGAGGAAGAACCCAATTCCCCGAAAATACCGTTTTCATTCGCCTTTGTAAAAGCCTATTTTATTCTACTCGAAGTGACCTTCATTCTCGACGCAATCATGTGCCGCCTCACCCTTCACGTGCGTTCTCAACATCGTGCTAATGTCTGGCCCCCCGCCTACGCATTTCACGAATGTTCTCAGCCTTGTGCTATTTTCTGGCATCTTGCCCACATATTCACCCTTTTAATTGAGACTTCATTAAACTG
This sequence comes from Paragonimus skrjabini miyazakii, assembly GCA_014338405.1. Lineage (NCBI taxonomy): Eukaryota > Metazoa > Platyhelminthes > Trematoda > Plagiorchiida > Troglotrematidae > Paragonimus > Paragonimus skrjabini miyazakii. Next base: position 49,864 of record JTDE01003895.1, read on the forward strand.
TCTGGATCTGTGTCTGGTCCACTTCTATCCTTGTTTTCTGACTGATCACAAGTTCTTTAAATATGGTTTAGTTTGTGACCGTGTTGTCTTCGGATCGAGTGACGTAAAGTGGCTCTGTCCGGAGGCCTGTCTTCTCTCTGTGTTCATTCGTTAGCCTCAGACGGTTGGGTTGGATGGGAAGATTCGTACTAATCGTGTATATATTCCGTAGTCAGTTGTTCAGTACCGCTAAACACCGTTCCGTCATCTACCGTTTCACTAACCGTTATTCTGTTGTCTGTTTTCGCACTCGTAGGCCGTATATCAAGTTACAACACATTGGCGACGGAGATGCGATTTTTCAACTATGGTTGACGACTCCGTCTTCTCGCGCAGCGGCTGAAGCTTATCGAGGCGCTTACTGATCGGTTATCAACATCAAACTTGGCCCCATCGGCGTCGGTTGGTGGAAGGTAATCAACTGACGCTGTCGCAAGTGGTATCACCGAGTTTCATTACGATGGCCAGGTTGGCTTGACGTTTGATGCCTGGTTCAGACGGTACGAGGACCTGGTCAATGTCGATTTCGGTACACAGGATGAACTATGGTCGGTCTGCCTCCTCCTATACAAACTCGGTACCTTTGAACACGAGAAGTATGTCAAATGTATCCAAAGAACCCACGCGAAAATTCGTTCGAAGAAACGGTCGAGACGTTGCGGTCCATCTTTGGTGATCAGTCTTTCTTGTTCAATACAAGGTATCAATATCTGAAACTGGCCAAGTCTAACGAGGACGACTACGTCACCTATGCCGGTGTGGTCAATCGCGAGTGCCAGCGGTTTAAGCTCGGTTCGCCTACCGAGGATCAATTCAAATGCCTGGTGTTCGTCTGCGGTCTCCGCTCTCCGAAAGACGCAGACATCCGTACTCGTTTGCTGAACAAGGTCCAACAAGATCCCACGGCGACACTTCAGATGCTCACCACGGAATGCCATCGCCTAATCAACCCTAAACACGACGCTGCAATGGTCCAACGCGGCACTGGTGCCGTACATGCAGTACATTCTGGCTCACTCACACACGGTTTGGACAATGGTACGCGAACTCAGAATCTCTCACGGCATCCTGGCCACGGTTCACTTCCCGCAGGACTTGGTTCGCATCCTCTGCGCTCATACACCAAGAAGTCACGTCCGTCCCCGTGCAGTCATTGCGGCGCCTGGCACTATCATTGTGACTGTCCTCTCAGACGGCACCGTTGCTCTCGGTGTGATAAACTGGGGCACAAGGACGATTTCTGTCAATCTCGGCACTTTGACAGTGGTTCCTCTACCTCCAAGTCGCGGTACAACCCCAAGTTCAAATCGAGGCCCAAATCCAAACCGGTTGGCAGATCCCTGAGCCTGCTAACCACTTCGCAAGTCAACGTTCCCGGTTGACGGAAGTTCGTTTCGGTCATGTTAAATGGGTACCCAGTTCGATTGCAGTTGGACACTGCGTCGGATATTACGGTCATTTCAGGGTCTCTGGAGAACACTTGGTCGACCTTCAATCCGCCACCAGCGCCTGTGGCGGCTTTTTGCAATTGACTGGCCAATTGCAGTGTTGCGTGTCATTCTAAGGCACAACTATTAACAGCCCCTACTACGTTTCTGGCTCAAACCTCAATTTACTCGGGCTCGATTTGATAGAACGACTTGGCCTGCTCGATTTTTCAATTCGAGCAATATGCAACCAAGTGCGGTCCCCTGGTGCACCACGCAATGCGACGACTGAGATCGTCCAACAGTTCGCGCCAATGTTTTAAGAAGGTCTGAGACGCTGCTCTCAGACTCAAGCAATCCTGCATCTATCTCCAGGAATCCAACCCGTCTTTCGTCCGATAAGACCGGTCCCGTATGCAGTTTTGACACTCGTGAACCCAGAGCTCAAACGTCTAGAGGAACAGGGCGTCCTCATTCCTGAGATCGTACCGCTGACTTCAGCAACGCCGAATGCCACTTCCAAAACTCTGCGACGACCGTACAGTCCGCCTAGCTTCACCAAAACTATTGTGTCTGGCAACGGTGCCCAATTCATGCCCGGTCAGTTTGGCGAGTTCACCAGGCGCAACGTCACTGAACACGTTCGGCCGCCTCCAAACCATTCGCAGCTCAACGGGCAAGCAAAACGCTTCGTCGACATACAAAAACGTTCCATTCTCAGATCGCGTAGGGCAGGGGCGTCTGAAGAAAACTTACGGCAACTCCCGCAGGACTCTTAACAAGTTGCCGAAAAGTAAACCATCTCCTGCCAAAGCCACTATGAATCGTAAACTACGGACCACGCTGATCTCCATGATCCCGACGAAGCAATTAGAACGGAAGCAACTTTCTTCAGAAGAACACGCCCCGTTATCAGTTAAATCGCCGGTCTACGACTGCGATTATCAATCTGGTCACAACCAATAGGCAGAAGGTGTGATAACGAGACGCCGGGGCAAGGTGCTTTTTGGGATTTCCGTTGCGTGGGACACTTGGGTCCTACGTCGTAATCAGCTCAGGCCACGCCATAGGGTCAATGAAGAAATCTGTGACGACCAGGGGACAATACCGCTTTACCTACTCCTGGACATGTTCGAAATTCCCGAAGCGTCAACTATAACCCAATCAACTGTCAAGATAAGTTGTCCTCCCAGAGGATGGAACAATGGGCAACGCCTACCACAGACTCTCAATCAGGTTGACCCGAAGAAGACCAGCGACTACCAATCTTTGTAAGGGAGGTGTCGGTGAAGAACCCAATTCCCCGAAAATAACGTTATCATTCGCCTTTGTAAAGGCCTATTTTATTCTGCTCGAAGTGACCTTCGAGCACAATTATGTGCCGCTTCACCCACCACGTGCGTTCTCAACATCGTGCTAATGTCTGGCACATCACGAGTGTTCTCAGCATTGTGCTAATTTCTGGCATCCTGCCCACATATTCGCCCTTTTATCTGAGACTTCACTACAGTGTCTGAATTTGTGTCTGGTCTATTTCTGTCGTTGTTTTACGATTAGTCAGGAACCTTTCAAATGTGGTCTCATCATCATCATAGCAGCCATGAGCCTTCCTAAAAGATATTGTGCCTCGGGCCACCGCTCACCTCAACAATGACGTGAAGTATCCTATAAGAAAACGCTACTAAAAAGTTCGAAAAGTATTTTTTTTAAAAGTCTAAGGTGAAGAACTAGAAATGACATGGATACAGGTACGCCATTGACTGCGACGCACCACCACCTCGGATAGCATCTCTAACCAGCGGTTCCAGTGATCACGAGGACCCCATCCAGGCAGGCCACATCTACCCACTTTGCAGTCAGGGTGTTCATACTTCGTGACCACGTTGTTGCTTGACCACCACGCGGTTTTACCCAACTGTTGGTGGCCTCAGTATATAATGCCCGGTAGGGTACATGATCAGATGACATACGGAGTACGTGAACCAACCATCGCAGGCAGTGCACTGTGAGTAGTCGACCAACTGATCGCACATCCACAGCGTTCCAGAATAGGCGCCGGCGAACTGTCACATTGCTCACGCGATCAGTACATTTATTGCGAGCTATGTGGCGGAAATCACGATGGTCAAACACAGCAAGTCTGTCGACATCTTCCTTGCAAACAGGCCACGTTTCCGAACCACAGAGCAAAACAAAAACGTACACAAACATTATATACTCTCCCTCTCAGCGACGACCGAACGTCTTTCCGACGCCACAGATGACGCAGACTGGCAAAGGCAACTCCGACCCTTGCTGTCTTCGCTGATATCTCATCAGCAATATTACAACAGACTGACGAGATAGTGCTACCCAAGTATGTGGAACTGTCCAAAGTCTCGAGCTTATTACCTGCAATGAAGAAGGTAGGAGTGAAAGTGCTCCGGTCTGGAAACAGCACTTTGGAGGTGCGAAGCGCATTCCATAAAAACCAGTCCGGTCACTCACCTTGGCTAACACTGTCTGCATGCCTTCGACCGAGGGGATAAATAAGACAATGTCATCCGCATACTCCAGATCGGTCAATCTAGCGCCAGGAAGAAGCTCAACACCAAGTTCACTGGACTCCTCAAGCGCACTTTTCAGAATGTTGTCCATGACAAAATCGAACACGAAGGGGAGGATCGGACACCCTTGACGAACACCAC
>JTDE01003896.1:7729-22286 GCA_014338405.1 Paragonimus skrjabini miyazakii
TTCTGAGGGCACAACTTGCAAATTCATTGGAGTGCTTTTTGGCAAACAATGCACATGAATCGATTTATCGGTAACGTTGGTTCTTTATGAAAATCCACAGTTCACACCCCAGTCCGACACACTGCTAGATATCGACGAACATTATTACGAGAGACAACACGTTATAACGTGCTGTAGATGAATAACACGTGAGCAATCGATTAGGTTTATTTGAAGCTTCGCTATGGCCAACGTCAATCTGTAAGCTAGATTACCTTCTTTAAGCTGGTTTTTCTGGAAATGTGTACACTGCAGTCATACGTCCAGGAAGCAACCCCAGGAAGAGTGTGTACATTTATTAAACGACTGGATCTACTACAGTTCACATTTCCGAATTATTGCAAGATGTATATCGTGAGTTTGTAAGCATACCTTTTCATTGTGAGATAAATTTAATTATCTTTTTTCCTTGAAGTTCCTCAATGTTGAATACGAAAATATTATCGACACAGTTTCATTGTACAGTCTCAGTTTTTAGTAGAGAAAAGAACTGCTAATCATGGTGAATCTGTACAAATTTTGGCCAGAGCTGTCTAACTGACGGTATCTCCAAGTTTCATAAAACAGTACAAGCTATCCGACATAAAACAAACGGTAGCCATCCTTGATCCAGCAGTGTCTTCTCACAAAAGATGATACCAGAAACAATTGATAAGACACGTCGGAGTTGTATTTCTAAAGGTTTCAAATGCATTAATCAAATTAGAAATCTGCTGCATTTCGAACACGAATCTAAAGATAACTCGTATGGCAAGTGTACATGAAAAAAGATCCCGAGATTATACTGTTGATTAGCTTGAGGCAGTCAGAAGATGTTTAACTACGGGTGTGATACCAACTTCATATTGTGCAACAGCGGCACCAGTGAAGGTTTTAATGACTGACGTGTACACCAGCTTGAATAGCACTTATGGAAGGGACATTTATGAAACATATGGACTTCGGATGAACTCAATTTAACGACCGGAATAACTGAAGCGACGAAGTTTCGTAGTTCAGACGGTAACGCACTCGTTGCATCAGAGCATGCTATTTCTGTCGCTGCTTCCAGTTCAGCCGAGTTTTTGTTTCCTGGTTGTGTGGCAGTTAAGCATCATCGTGAACCACTGAATTATTGCTGACTATGATAATGATGATGATGATGATGGTGAATATGTCCACCTACTGACTGTTTCATTTTATCTATTTGATCAGGGATTTAGTTTAAGTATGTCGACTTGCAACACTAATGAGAGAGGAACGCGTATTGAGTGATTCACTTATTGACTTCCAACTGCACACTGTGAAGCAAACAACGATAATCAGCAACAGGACTCACTATTTTACACTGATCACATAGAACAACTGAATTTCTGTTACTTGTGGCCACACAAAACACACACAGCAAAGTTGTGAGCAAATTGTTTGCAATCTCACTAGATATGAGAACAGTGTGTAATTTTTCGTATATACAAATCGCACGATCTGAGGTATGCATCCATTTCAGCTCAGTGATGAAACGTTAAAGGTCATCAATTGACTACTACAACAAGGGTTCTAAACCTTTTATCGTCACACGCTAAGTGAATTAATTGTTCAGTTAGATTGTATCCAAGCTACGCGCTGAAGAGCTCCAAATTAAAGTGTGTGAATTTACGGCTTCAACTTGCGATAACGTCCATACTTGCAGCGACTCGGACATTCTATCAATCCTGTAGACGTGCACTAAAATGTGTTACTAAGTAAACACCTTTGTATAAAAAAATAACTAAGTGAACTAAGACAAACAAAAAGTCAACAATTTCACGACCTTCATTCACTTCTATGACAGGGAGCCTTCTGAACTAGCGGTGTTCTTGGTTGATGGATCTAGCAGGTATGAAATACGAAATCTGCACAAACCTACTTATTTAGTACAGTCTCACCAAGGCTACCATTTGTTTCGTGTTTAGTAATACGCCATAGAATACATATCATGAAACAGCCATTTAATCGTATTCATTCTGGACAGGATAGGTAGTAATATTGTAGGTCATTGCAGTAAACCAAACAGCAAGCCTGTTGACAACTTCTTTGTGAGCAGGCCACGTGTCCGAACCACACAGCAAAATGGAACGCATACAAGCATTATATACCCTTCCTTTCAGCGACAACCGGACGTCGTTTCGACGCCACAGATGACGCAGTTTGGCAAAGGCAACTCGTGCCTTTGCAATCCTCGCTGATATCTCATCGGCAATATTACAGGCTGACGAGATAGTGCTACCCAAGTATGTGAAACGGTCCACAGTCTCAAGCGGATTACTTGTAATAAACAGAGTAGGGGTGGAAATGTCCCAGTCTTGAAGCAGCACTTTGCACTCTAAAGATGCGAAGCCCATTCTATACAAACCAGCCCGGTCGCTCAACTTGTCACGCATGGTCTGAATGTTTTCGGCAAAGGGGCTAAGTAAGATAGTGTCGTCCGCATACTCCAGTCCGGTCAATCTAGCGCCAGGAAGAAGCTCAGCATCAAGCCCACTGTATTCCCGAAGCGCACTCTCCAGAATATCGTCCATGACAAAATTGAACAGCAAGGGGAAATCGGATACCCCTGACGAACACCACTAGAAGTGATGAACGCCCGAGACAGTTGTCCATAAACTCTCACCCTGCTTGCAGAGTGAGCATACAGTGATCTCAATAGATTCACATATTTATCTGGTACCCCCCCGCGGAGAAGGCAGCTCCAGAGAACGTTACGAGCAACTGAATCGAAAGCAGCCTTCAGGTCCAAAAATATCACAACTGTCAGTTGTCTGTAACAGTGCAGATGTTCCAAGATCCGTCGCAAGGTAAAAATATGATCAACGTAACCTCGACCGGATCGGAATCTTGCCTGTTCTTCACATATCTGGCTTCCTCTGGGCTTAGTGAGCCGACGTAGAATGAGGCCAGTGAATAACTTGGACGCAATATACACCAAACTGATGCCCCTGTGATTGTCACATATACTCCGGGCCTCCTTTTCGAAGCTGGGAAGTACTATTGATAAGCACCAATCACGAGGCACCTCTTCAGTCTCCCATATCGTCTGGAGGAGTCGTGTCAGTTCTGATCCCAATCTCTCCCCACCGTCTTTGAAAAGAGAAGGAGGGAGGAAATCTGGACCAGGAGCCTCATTACGCTTCAATAGCTTGAGCTCCAGAACCACTTCTGCTTCCGACGGAGGACCGTCTGGAATGCAATAACTGACTATTCGGGTCCCGTTGTCCACATGATCTGGTTGAGGCCAACTGAACTGTTCTTCAAAATGTTCGGCCCACCTGTCAAGTCGGCGCGACTGACTAGTGATATGTGAACCATCTTTTTCACATATGGTCTCACTTACACCGACTCGACGGCCACTACAACTGATCGCGTAAGCAATGTGGCCGTTCGCCGGCGCGTATCCTAGAACGCTCGGGATGTGCGATCAACTGGTGAACTACTCACGTTGCTCAGCTTATGATGGTTGGGTCATGTACTCATGGATGTGCTCCTCCTGATCACTCAAACCGCTAGTTAGAGACGCTATCCGAGATGGAGGTGTGTAGCAGTCAATGGCGTACTTGTATCCATACCATTTCTAGTTCTTCCTCTTAGTCTTCTCTCAATAATTTTCAATCTTCTTAGTAACGTTTTCTTCTAGGATATTCCACGTCACTGTTGAGGTGAGCGACGGCCCGAGCCACAGTACCTTTTGGTTAGGCCCATAGCTGTTATGATGATGATGATGATTATAGTAAGTGTAACGAAAGTGGAATCATCTTTTGTTACGGCAATTCAGTATTACCTTCACGCCGATAATGATCCACGAAAACCACAAAATTAAGTTTTATTACCCGTTGTTGGTTCTTTCAAGACATTAACGAATATGGCACCTATCGTCGTGCATGTTTTAAGAGATTCTCTAACGTTTCTCAGCAGTCAAGGGACAGCAGGATACTTCTGCCTGATTGAAGACAACATGGTTAGATAGTCAAACTAACGAGCGCTATAAACCGCTTTGCTTTCTTACAACACCACTATATAACGTCATATCAGAGACCACAAATGGTGTGGTAAGCCCAAAAACACAGTATGACGTTCCAACTACTGTAAAATCCTGTTAGATTACAGGCACATTTTTATTATTTGATAAGGCTGTTCCTCCCATAAATACACCTTTTTGTTATTTGTCCTTTGCTGAAACATTTCCGTTGATACTTGACTCTGTTAGGGTAATGTCATATTGATACTCTGTATATGTACATGTATATGAGACGTTTTTCGACAGTTATCTGATTTCGATTGCGGATCGTTATCCCCAAAAGCGCCAGGACTTTACAGCTGAGCGATATGATCTAAAACGCGTGTATACCACCGTGTCATCTAAAATGACTACGTTTATAACGATGTGTTGGGGCCATTTGTTGAACCAATTCGGTTATGAGGTCTGTTTTTGGGTACACCATTCAGATGGAACTCCTGTGAAATTAAATGGACTCTGTATTTTACCCCCGGGTCCTCATTCATGCGGTAGTGCGCACATTACCCAAGTTTATCAACTGCTGTTCTGATCGCACTGTACGTAGCGATCAAAATGTGTGCGATTTATTTTGATCTAGATAAGCATGATTGTGAATGCCACACTGTAACGTGCTGGCTCTCACGGCCCACTTAATTCGTCCAGTCCGCCTTATACAGACCAATACATATGTTAGTAGATCCCTTGCCTCAATTTATCCACTATGTGAAGATGTATCGATAATTGTGCTGAGTTACATATTTAAGCTGCTGAAGAGGCGTATTTGCTACGTTCGTTAGGCTTCGTTATTTGTTACCTGCAGAAAACAGGTTAGTTTTTTGATTATGAGAAAGGTCTACGTTAGACGTAGACGTTGATTTCTGCTATATGGACTAAAGACAGAACATTCGTATAGAAATAACATACGGACTTTGATGTTCAACCACTGCTGTCTCCACCAGTTAGCCGATGTCAAATGAGCTGTCTATGTGGGCAACACAACAGTCTGTCGTCACACATACTGTGCCAGTCGGCGACCGATAACCACAGTAAACCCAAATGAACAATATTTAGTAATGAAGGTTCGGGGATTTAGGCTATCTCAAAATTGAACACCACCCACACTCGATCGCGGCCTTTACATTCAGATAAGGTTTTCGGCTAGCCCACTTCGAAAGGAAGCACTAGACTCGAGTTTCGCTCCTATTGGAGCTCATCAGTAGCGCATATTTTTGTCCGGATCGGAGTTCACACTCTGATCCTCGTGCTTGTGAGACTAGCGTGTTAACCACAACGACAGCAACCTCAAAATAGACATGACCGAATAATCAAATCTAAACGCTCAACCACAACCTTGTATGAATAGTGTTCAGCTTGCCCGATCATTTCGAAAAGAAAATGAACAGAATCACTCTGTTCTATCCAATCGATAACCCCGTGATCAGGACTTCTCAGTTAGGTTGAAGTTACTGTCTTCATTTAACCAACTGAGCATGGTTTGAATCAGTAGTGAAGGTTCGGGGATTTAGGTTATTTGAAAATTGTACACCACCCAAACTCGATCTCGGCCTTTGCATTCAGATAAGCCCTTCGGCTAGCCCTTACTATTTAGCATACGCACTCTGTAAGCTGACGGTAATTTTGATGTGCTGTTGATTGTAAAGATCGGTAGGTACCGTGTAGCCGCTTCGGGAGTTCCTGACCATCTACACGGTTGATTGGAAAAACTCTCAAACACGGGTGTGTCGTATTCAACAGTAATCTTGTATTTGTAAGATTACTGATTTCTTTTTCCATGAATCGACATAGTTTTTACCTAGTTTGTGCTCTATGTGACTGTACTGACTATTCTGCTGCTTTGTGGACAACTGTCGGGATGAATAGTACTCCCGAACTATAGTACCCATATTTATGGTTTGAAGGTGAAGACGAGTGTGAGGTTGATCACACACATGTCATAAAAGCGCCGTTCAGTTAAGTAAATTTAGAGATAATTAAGGCTATTAGTTAAAAATGAATTCGAAGTGGAAAATGTGTTACAAACAGATTAAACTCCTCACCTTACTGTTTCAAGAAGCAGTATCACTTTGTAAATGGGTTAATCAGGTAAACCATACGTTCCAACTTTTCATATCACTTTAAGACTAGATAACATTTTATAGACACTTTCATTATGATATATCAGAGATATCATTTATGGACCTGACTAACCGGGAACGTTGCACGCCATTATAGTTATAAAGGAAAATATGACTGAAAAAATCATAGGACGGGTTGAAGTGAGCACATTCCTTCATCCTCCAAATAAGCACACGCACGACTCATGATTCAGCTGCAATCCGGATAGGCTTCACGCGACATGTGCACATGCCAACATAGTTTGGATCCAATGCTCGACTCGGCTCCGTAAAAATGGAATACTCAGAACTACCGTTACAGTTTCATAGTATTCCGAATTACGAGCACTTCTGAAAGTGGAGAATGTGAGACAGACAGGTACCAATAACTCCGTGTGTTTCTGGAGCTTGGGAAGCGGAGAGGTCTCCGTTTGACAGTTGTCGAACCTATGGAAGTAAGGCAATCCACACAACTCTTTGATCATAGTCATGTTGTTGTAGCCGATGAACCCAAGTTTATGACGTGGTGCCGTTCGTTGAATACCAACTCGCAACCTGCGATCATTTCAGGCAGTGTGATCTTGAGCGGACTTATTCAGTAAAAAAGCTGGGAGAATTCTGAATTCACTTTCTCAGATGGTGAGGCGGCGCACCGCAAGACGGTAGATCAGGAAACTGCGACAGCCTGCTGGTAACAGTGCTGCATCCACTCGTGTCTGGCCCACAGTAGTCGTCGTTTCATAGGGACGACCCTCAATAGAAGCATGTATGTGATTATATTTACAAGTATTGCAAAAGTCACTGTATCTTATTTTTTTTTCAAAAGTATCTTCATCCGAGACTAAGTAGATGCCCACCAGCACACCCAATGCCAATACACTGCTCACACAATGACCAGAATTTCGGATATTTAAGAACGAGTGTTCACCTCAAGCCACGAGTTCAGATTTGCTTCAACAACCTGGATGACTACCAAGTCAAATGGCAGAAGCCTATCCAAGTGTTGTGACTGCGAAAGACGCTTGGCCCGAGAAATCGTTCACTGCGCAAACACCCGTATAAGGTCATGTCAAAAATCAAACCACAAACGCGTACACTCATTTGCACGTCAGACATGCATTCACATACATCACTGTCATTCGCCTTGGTGGAACTTTTGCAGTAGCGCGTACACACTATTTCGATAGTCTCTTCTTGTCCTCCGTCTTCCTGGCGTTCGCAGCTTGCCCTTTTGTTCTTGAATGTCGTCTGTGGGTAACATGCTACTTGTGAGTAGTATACTACTCACAACGAAACTGCCTGTCATACAACACAAGTTCAAATCCCTAAATGACGCATCTGTGAATGGGCATTCTGGGAATTTCATGAGGCCTCGGATTTGGCAGGCTGGGATTCTTCGGTTTTATTCCGATCACTGGAATTGCAATGCTCAGTGGTGTATAGGCTTTTGAACAGCCCAATTCTGTTTAACCATCTTTTGTCTACTTGATGCTGTTAGCCAATCTGTACGGTAAAAATGTGCCGACACAGTATATGCTAACTAACTGCTTCATGTGGGCTGCCCACAGGTTTTTTGCTATTCCGCCATGCCAGGATAGTCAGTGCATGAAGGATATGAAAATGGTAACATTTTGTTTTCGGTTTGAATGCATGTGAATATAGTTAACCCTGTCTACGTGTATGAATATGCCGAAGCAAAAGGTGGTCTGATATAGATTAGGGAGTACCTTCAAGAACCAGCGTAAGTAATCTGACTGTTGCCGCTGATGAACATATATCGAAAATTCGGAAAGATCTTTTTTACATCATACAAATGGTGAGATGGTGGAAAGATGACGATATTTCAGTGCATGCATCCCACATCGTAAAAACTGTAGTCCATAGTCTTAGGATCTATATACTTGCTCGGTTTAGGTGGCAGCTTTGACACAGACCAGCTCGGGGACCCTCAGCAAATACCAGCACAAGCATATGAGGACCTTAGAGTATACTGATTTGAGACGGAGGTCAGGGACGTTATAAAACAGAATAACCTGGGACTTACTCTTCTTAGTTCTGTTGTCAGGAAGATTCTGAATGGCTGCATTAAGATTCCGAAGAGAAATACAAGAAATCAGTGGTACGAGATTTTCATCTGGACGACCACATGACAGAGTGACTTAATGTCTTTACTACAAGCATTTGCAAGACTTTCCCCAGCGACGCAATAAAACTTAAATCTTCATAATCGGATTTCCGATACGATGACGTGTTATCGATTAAATCAATGGCACTTTGAGTAGTATATACGACTGGTGACATCCGAAACGATTAGCCTACCACAGTGACCGAAGCCAAAGGACGACTGCGCTTCAAACCATCGCCCCAAGTGGCTTGCGCTACACCACTTGCGGTTCCACTCACATACAACGTATTCGGTGTAAACCCGAAGGAATAAGACCAGTAGGTGTGTGAGTGAGGTCTTTGTGTCCAGTCGGCCAATGCTGATTAGCCAATTGGATGACTAGCAGGAAAGAGAAACCCTTATCTCTCGGAAAACAAACACAGAGAGAAACTGCAATGACAAGACCTATACTGAGAAGAACGATAAGTAAAATATAATACAAGAAGAATTTTTGTATACGAATACACGTTACTGCATTCCAGAGGGGATAAGGGCGAAAACAAAATTCAGATTGGATCACGAAAAGAACACGCAAACGATTCATCATACAATACACCAGCCAAGCTCAAGAAAAGAACGGGTAGAAGATCGCAGACACCCGAGGTTTTGAAAAGAGAAGCGGATTAGTTGCAAAACAAACATGGTCTTGGTCGATACAATCACTAACAAAAACAGAATGGATATGCTGGTATGACCTACCTGGGCCTAACATACTCGTCGTCTCTTCGCCGACGGTGCACTATGAGTACGCTAGTGACCTACTAATCCAAGTCGGCCAGCGCATTCGCGGCCGCACACATCGCAACGCCATATAGTCATGTCACCACGACCTATGACACCGACAGTTCCCTTGCGTATCGCGCACTGTCGTTACCGGCCGCGCAGTAACTGCTCGTTGAACTCGCGGACGTCCGTCCGAATCGTATTCCTCCAGGCAGTCCGGTTCAACGCTAAGTTTTCCCAATATCTGCAATCAATTTTACAACGTGAAAGACTTACCTGCACAGCATCCTGGAATCTCCGCGTTTGACCATCAGAATTTCGCTTACCTGATCTCAGTTGTCCATACAGCACCTGCTTCAGAATATGGTCATCGCCCATCCGACGGACGTGACCCAGCCAACGAAGCTGATTCAACATCAGCAAGGCTTCCATCCCGTTCATGTGTTCGGAACCATGGCCGACCACCGAATACCCAAGATGCGTCTTAGACATTCCAAATGAAAGCTGCGCAGATGGTGCACATTCCGCGGATACAACGTTCACGTTTCACTGCCGTACAACAGTATAGACAGCACCATTGAGCGGTAAACAAAGAGCTTAGTGCTCGGCTTCAGGCTGTGGTTCTTCCAAACACATCTTTCAAGACGTCCAAAAGCAGTAATAACCTATGCCACACGAGTTCACAACTCGCGGTCCACGGACAGATCGGTGGACAGATTGCTACCCAAGTAGCAGAAATTTGTGCAGCCGCTGACAACATCTTCATTAACACGGATTTGAGGTGAAGGTGCACAGAAAGCACCTCCGCCCGGAGAAAAAAGAAAATGTCTTGTTGATATCCAGTCCAAACTTGGATGTCGCGGTCGCGAAAGCCGTGGCCAGTCGCTGTGGCTGTTCCTCGCTGTGTGTGAACAGCGCGCGAACAGAAGCATGAGCATCATTGAGGTATGTAACCGAGCAACCGACCGGCACCGAACCGTCGAATATTCAGTAGGCGCTCATCCGTCCGGTACTCTACCTCGACGCCATCCTTCTCAGAATTCTGAAAAGCATGGCAGTCAAGTATAAACTAAATGGGGATGAAGCCAGGACACAACTCTGCTTCACGGCGGCGACAATTTCAAAATCATCTGAAGCAGATCCACACGATTGCACCTTCGCCTTCATTCTCACATGCAACAATCTAATCAAACTGATGAACTTACCTGGACATCCAAACTTACCAGGCATCGTCCACAGCGCTTCGTGGCTCACGGAATCAAAGGCCTTGGTGAAGTCTACAAAGAGGGCATACAGGGGCTGGTTCCATTCCTGGCACTTCTCATGAGGCTGTCGAGCAGCGAACACCAAGTCTATCGTACTTCGATTCGCCCGGAATCCGCCTTGCTCTTTAGGAACATTAATCTCTAAGACTTCCGTATTCAGCCGGTTCAGAAGGATTCTTGCAAGCATCTTGCCTGCGCAGCTCAGCAGACTTATGCCCCAACAGCTGTTGGGGCATTGCTCGCTACCCTTACTTTTAAACAAAGGTACTATCACAGCATATTTGAAATCCTGTGGCATCACCTCGTGCTTCCAGATGGAGTGAACCACTTGGAGCAGTGCACATTTCATCACCGGCCCGCCCTTCTTCAGGATCTCACCTGGCAATCCATCTTCACCTGCAGCTTTCCTGCTGCGAAGTTGACCAATCGCTCACTGCAACTCTAGTAAATCAGGAGCGAGAGCAAGTGAAGGCTTGATGGTCTGTCGCGGCAGGCTGCTCACTGTCACCTAATCAATGGTAGCAGGACGGTTTAGTAGGCTACCAAGGTGTTTGCGGCAGACTTTCATGATGTCCTCTGGCTGGGTGCACGAACAGCCGGTGTCCACGTCTACCAGTGCCTTAGTAGACTGGATCGACGGACCGAAGATCGCTTTGAGCGAATTGTAGATTTCCTTATGTTGTCGACTATCTGCGAAGCCCTGCATCCGCTCGCCCTGCTTCATCTACCAGTTGACTTGATTTCGCGAATACACTCGATTAGTTGACAGCGAATACTCCGGAACGTCGCCTACTTCGCTTCATTGCCTGAGTCCACTGTGGAGGCAGCAAACGCCATATTCTTCTCTCGTACCAGTTCGGCGATAACCACGTTGTTGTTATCAAACTAGTCCGGATGTTTTTTCGTTTGACACCAATCGTCTCGGTGGCTGCCGTCGTGATTCGTTCCTTGATGAACTACCACATACCCTCGGGGTAGTGGATACAAGAACGTCGTGCAGACGAGCGGCAGCTGCACATTGAAAAGTAGGCTTCGTCTTGCAGTTCTCCAATCGTTTGATATCCAACTTCTGCCGTTGTCCGAAAGATCTACAATAAACAGACTTGCGTACATGGATAAATAATTTTGTCCTGACCAGTCTGTGATTGGTGCTACATTCAGCGCCGCGCATCACTCGCGTGATACGCACTTCACGAATGTCGCGCTGTCGCGCAATCACGTAATCAAGCAAATGGTTACGACCCGTTCGTGAATGAGTCTACGTCGTGATGTCGCTCGCACCCAGCTGGAATCGGGTGTTCGTGATAGCCAGCACGTGAGTAGCACACAGGTGGAGCAGGGGATCACTGTTCTCATTGACTGAACCAATGCCGTAGAGTCCGAAGACTCTCGGCCAGGCTACCGAGTCGGGCCCGACTCGAGCGTTCAAGTCACCCGGAACAAACAGTCGGTCACTCACTGGTGCCGACCGGATTGTGGCGGATAGTTGATCATATAACTGGCCCTTTGTATCATAAGTATGACACACTGTTGGACCATAAACACTAACAAATGTAGCACACTTACCTCGACCGAGTCGCAGACGCATAGACAGCATCCGATGACTGATGCTGTACGGTTCGCCGATAATCAAAGCATTGATGCGATCAGCGACTGCGAAACATACACCATGCTTCCGAGCACCGTCTGCCGGATAACCTATCCAGTAGAAGGTGTACCCGGCACCTGCTTCCCGTAATTTACCTTGGTCTGCAAGCCTTGTCTCGCTCAAGGTTGCTACGTCGATACCATAGCGAAGCAGTTCCATCGCGATCAATGCAGTGCGCCGTTCTGGCCGTCATTTGGAGTTGCAACGATCCAGCAGCGTGCACACATTCCATGCTCTAACACAAAGCGTCTTGCGTCTCCGGGTCTGTTTCAGGTTGCTCTTCGGGTTACTGGAACTTGCGAGAGCATTATCTACTTGAGGATTAATATTGGGGGGACAGTACGAGGTTGAATGTCTGGCAGTAGCATATTTTCGCCTATCCACCCTGCCATGTGCAGGAGATAAGGCGACCCGGTTTATCCTGCGCGACGGCCGATGCAGTATGTTATTTAGTTCATTTTGTATCATCATGGTTTATGTGGGCTTCGGATACTGCCAGGAGGCCCAGACCTAGACAAGAGAACGATTAGGGCCCTCAACCAAAGCCTTTGGCTCAAAAGCCTGTACCGCAAGGCAGCAGGTGACATACATGCACACACACATCAACATCAACCACCTAGAATAGGTCACAACCCAAGACATTCGGCACATTCACACAGAGATAATACTGCACAGACAAGCCAATCACACATACGGAGAATCAGATCAGACAAAAAAGAAAATATCAAACCGAACCAAAACAAAACACACTGAAACCATACACAACGAACGCATCTGCCTTTTGTCTGGCTGCTGTCCTTTGGCCAATCTGATATGGTTGAACCTGCAAC
Source organism: Paragonimus skrjabini miyazakii (assembly GCA_014338405.1). NCBI lineage: Eukaryota > Metazoa > Platyhelminthes > Trematoda > Plagiorchiida > Troglotrematidae > Paragonimus > Paragonimus skrjabini miyazakii. The sequence continues at coordinate 20,522 of JTDE01003896.1, forward strand.
CACCGAAATCGCAGTCAGCACAGCCCGCCAGATCAAAACAGCGCACAAGCCTGACCACCACGCCAAGGTAGTAGAAAAGGTCTACTACTGTTACCAACGCATACATCATCTGCAAGCCAGCACGTATGGCACATCTGAATTCGTATAGGCTTGCACGCATGGAGTCTCTGATCTAGTTGCATTTTATGCTCCCAATAGTTCGTGCTCTACGCAACCAGTTCACGACAGTAGGACAGAGGTTTCTAGTATGTTTGTGTTAGGTGCAAACCAACAAACACCAGTTAAATTCAGCGCCAACAGACTAGAAATTGAATATCGTGAGATGGCCGAAGAGCATTGAAGGAGGTAGATGTATCTTAACACATAAACCTGAGAAGATAATGTATATAGGTATAGATTTGACAACTATTGTGCTCAGCGAAAGCGACCTTCCGCAGGATGGATACTGTCTCAACGGAAGAACGGTAGGATGGTTGGCCATGCTCTGCAACGCATCCTGCTTTATATGAGACGCCTTCGTTTTTTATTTCTGTTTATTTTTTGCAGTCGTTGGAAGGTGTGACTATGTGTACATTAGTCAACCTACTTTGCTCCTCCTAGATAACCTGGGCTGCACACACACGCACACAGACAAGTAAGTTGATCGTGAGAGTCGTACATAGACTTGTTCACACAAGAGTAAACGCATACTTATCAATTATCAAGTACCTGGTTGAAGCTAGACAAAAAGTCATCCTCCCTATTATTATCAATCAGTATTAATCAAGAACTTTGGACGATTTAACCTGCAGTTAGCCAGAGTGCTATCAATTGAGCACTTACATTCAAAGCTAACTAAACGTTATGCTAGCTAACCGTCACTCAATGCACGTCTTTTGTTTTCATTGTCAAAACTCTTGTCAATAAGTGATTGTCCCAAGCCTCCGATATGATAAGTTCACATGATCCGTGTCGCAATACCTGTTTCTGTAGCAGGAGTATCTTTAATCAGACTGGAAGTTGTTAAATCCTTTCAACAAAACTTCGTGTGCTTTGAACCTTGAGTTAGGCCGCATAATACAATGTATATATGAACTACTGAAACTAAAGGTGATATCAAAGCAGTCCGATGAAGCATAGCGTTCTTGTTAAATCCAGTTTATTTTCTTCTACAGATTCATTTAATTCATGTTTTTATTCTCAGTGCACATGAGCTACCGCGCTGCAGACGGTTACAATGTAACATGAGACAAGTACAGATTTGCGGGCAACGAAGATTAAAACGAATCGTTGTCCTACATGCAATTGTTGCTTTCATCTTACTAGGATTTCTGTGTTGGTCAGAGTCATACAAAAACGAGACAACCGGGCTAGAACTTCAATTAGACCCTACTGCACATATCAGCGGGTCAAGTAATATGAAACGGGTAAGTTTATGTTTTATGCTGTTGTCTTTACCATTGCACTGTGATCGATTTCAGTTTGATTATCACCAGTGGGTATTATGGCCGTTTTGTAATATATGAAGAGATCTATTCTTAAAATATCCAGGCTTCGACTGGGTGCATGCCATCGACAGGAAACGCATGCCACACACGGCAGTATTTTTGATTTATTGCACTGTTTCATTTAGTTGTTGACTTATATGATCACACATGCACCATGTTCGGCAAACTGTCTAAATTTGTTAAAATCAATGACTGAAGTCATACGCATTGTGCGCCCACATATCCTTGTCAGTTTGGAAAGACGAGGAGGAACAGAATGAGCCTCACCCCTTGAATCT
>JTDE01003896.1:42234-60202 GCA_014338405.1 Paragonimus skrjabini miyazakii
ACCTGGCCTGATGATGAATAACCGAAAACGACCTTGCTCGCTACACCATTTTTCTGATAAGCAACAGCTCCTGAAACTACGTAGCCCCAGCCAGGAAATAAATAAAATCCTTCCACTACACAATCAAATGCTTGACTATACCTCCTCGTCTAGAGTGTACTAATCGGTAGTCATACGCTCTGTATTGCACGACTAACAAGACAGGTGTTACATTATTGACCTGTGAGATAAGCTTAATGAATAGGTTAGGTAAACTAACAGGTTTCTCTGATAGTACAGGATTTTGCGGGCTTTCGGGTGATACTGGAACCTCTGTTTTCTACGCTAGTCTGGCGTGTCTCCGCAGTTTCGTTTTCTGATGATCTCACAGTGTAAAAGCAAGCTGTAAAAACAAAGGACAACGCGTCCGTGGGGTTACCTTGCATCTTGTCATAAAGTGCTATGAGCACCCCGTTGCGCATCAGGTGAGTCGATGACTTACAAAACAATCATTCAGCAATTTCACTATTGTGTCTGATCTGTCTGGCGTATATAGGAAAGTTTGCATGCAGTCATTGCACACGGTGAAGATACATCTTCTGCACTATTGCCCGGTCTAAAGTCTACACATGCGAGTGTAAGATTCTCGAGAAGTCTCTGTAGAGCTTTCTTAGAGCTGACTACTTGGGCAGAATCATCTATGACCAGTGGTTTAATGATCAGGATTAGCCGCACCTTGGTATTCGCCTTCAGTCACGCAGCGACAAACAGTCTGCTGTCATCTTTTGAATGGATGTGGTCTGTCGGCTGAGGCGCAGAAAACCTGAGAGCCATGCTGAGAATATATTGAAGGGTGTCGGAACGAGTATATAACCATCCTTCACTCCGTTTGTGAATGGGAGGATTCTTCAGATAGTCAATCCTGTTAGACAGTGTCACTTATGCTCCTGCGGAGGTGTGCGATCAGTTCAAGGTGAACATCTGGTCTTAGTGTGCCACAAGCGGGGAAGTCGTCTGCTGAAAGTTTTGTTAGACTTAAAAAGATAACAAACAGCGAACGCCTATGTTAACCACATTTTTCTTAAGGAAGACTAAGTGTTCATATCGTGTGCATTGTTGATTTCCCCACCTTAAACACACAAAAGTAACCTTCAAAATTTGATACCGAGTCTCTGACCTCCATGAAATGACTGTTTACCAAATATGCACTGGTGCAGCTGATTAATTATGATGGGTCGGATTTTAATGTTTTTGCTCGATAGCTAATGAAGGGTACCGTGTCCATTGGTAAGAAGAGTTTACAAACGACTGACATATGTCAAGTGAATAAGAAACCAATTGAAGGTTCGCTGAACTACAATATGGTAAAGGATATCGCGCCATCTTCCAATCGGAGACGTGAAGAAAGAAACGGATGAAAAGAATCACAATAAAAACAGATGACTGACATGAACTACGGTTAGTCAGAAAGAAGTCGGTTACTACATCTCCAACTCTGTATCGATTTAGAGGTCTACGGGGTCAAATCTAACTGCGATCAAAAGAAATCGCATTATCTGAATACGTGCCAGGCATCCATGTCATGTTTCAGTGTTAACGGAAGTGCACGGACAACAGTGACTGTTGTAAGCTACATGCCCTTTGCTGCAGTGGGACAGACTGATCTGGCCCGCTGAATCCTCGCCTGCACTTCACAAAACAGAGTCGCACTTGATGTAATGCGATCAGCTTAAGTCACCGGAGCATCTGCCTGACACTAAACGTGACGGTGGATCTACTCGAATGTAAACTGTCACTTGGATGTGCTGATAAAGCTTTCTGCAATCTGTTAGAGAGATAGTGATTAGTGAGGTTTGTGAAAACTTGCAGCAAAATCGATTGCCCACAACGTTAGCACCTCCGAGTGGATCGTGTTAATAGACGTCATAACTTCGCACATCTACCGAAATGCATTTACACTGTTTGACATGAAGAATTCGGTAGGTTCCCTGACCACTCCGACCTATGGATAGGAATTCGTTTGAACATGTTTGGGACAGGTTGGATCGTTCTGTTAGGAAAGGGTCTACGTTCTCTGTCCTCCTTTTTGCTTGGTTAGAGCTTGCTTGTTCTTCATGGATGTATGACAGCAAAACTTCCACGTGAACTACTGTTGTATTGCTGTCTTTGTTGTTATTGTTGATGATGAAAACGATCCCAGTTGGAACATACACCCCTTGATACATAGAATAAGATGTTTTGATTGCATGTCAAAATCAACCGAAAAGTATTGAGAGAAAAGTAAATATCGATAACAATGCCAACGGAACAACAATGAAATATCAACCATAGAATGCTCAAAATTCCTTCTTTCATGGTAATCGGTGACTGCAAATGTCATGGTTCTTGACTTAAACTTGTCCATTAGAGTAGAGACATTTCGTCGTATGGTGCACAATGTTGTAATGAAACGTGCGACTATACTTTCGAACATTCATCAATAACTACTGTCTAGAAGCGACCCAGTGGCGAAACATCTGAACTTCGGCTGGATTCGAACTAGTGGCAAGTGCTGTAGTAGTTGAGCTTCGAAGACTCACCGGGAGCTCGAAATCTTCACCTCCAGTCAGTTACCCGTCAAAATTGTCTGGCAGATTGACTGTCCAAGCAGTTGGTAGGTCACTTGTAGAGCTTCGGTATGTTGTTTCTGCCATTGATTTCAATTCACAGTTGGGTCCCTTGTAAATTATAGAAATTGCCAGACTACTTATCAGTAATACAATTTCATTTGTCATCGATGGCGTTGATGGATTCCAACGTGAACTGATCGAGAAATCCTGTCTGGACAGTCGGTTTGCTGAATCATTCGGTGGATTCCATATGAGACAATGGTTTGGGTAGGGAACTGAACTTAAATGTGAAACTTCTGATCTTCCGGCATGCCCTCGTAGCTTAGTTGAGCCTCTTCTGAATTACTAAATATGCCAAACTACCTGCCAGCAAAATTATTATAACCATAATTATAATAATTACTATTGCTGAATATGGGATGATCATGAGAAATGAAAATTCGCCCCTAGAAATGCATAAATCAATACGTTACACAACTGTAATACAGTGCTGTTCAGAATGGTAACATACTGTATAGTTAACATTCCCCAAAATATACGTCGCTTTGCCAATGAAAGCACGCGTGCTACACGGAACCCTCTTGATTCATTTGCGCTAATTCTTGTTGACGTTATAGAGTGGGTCACATCAACCGATGTGGATTTTCTTCGGGTTTTCGTATTCTGTAAAGCAATCACTTTCAGTAACTGTTCAAACCATTCCAAAACCTCTTTTTCTGATTGTTTAGGGCAAGCGTTGTGTTAAATCGCCCCGCTCGGGTAAGAAGAACACGAGTTGGTTAGACACAAGTACAAAGTGTATCGATTGGTTCCGTGGTATAGGCATATAAAGGATGAATAACCAAAGACAAGCGATCAATAACTAATTGGCGATTCGGCAAACACTCGTACACGTGATTGGTTAATTTGTTGCATGACTTATCTGGCATAAATTAGGACGCGCGATTGCGTGGGCGTGTGAGCGCGAGACTGACTGTCCGATTCCGATCCAACACCCTCCTCTGTTGAGACGAACACTATTTGTGCGACCTTTTAGAAGGGTCCACGTTGAGGTGTTTTATTGGAGCCCGAGATCGTCGTGAATGGCGTGTTTCAATGATAGGGTTTTCTCGTGCCACGCTTTCTTCCGTGTTACTTTCAGTCGTGTTTGTTGGCAGTTCAAACGTATCTAACAGAATGTCGAGAGGTAATTCACTGATGTCTTCTGGTCTATCGCAGATGTTGGGATCCCGTCGTCGGATGTGGTTTATGTGATGAGTCTCTTTCTTGCCGTGGACAGTGAGTTTATATAACGCATGACCTCGACGCTGAGTCACAGTTCCCGGTACCCAACTACATCCATGGCCATAAAATTTTAGAACAAATACTGGATCACCTGTATGGAATTCTCGAGCCTTAGCTCCATGATGTTGGTTAAACTGCCTCTCCATCTTCATGTTACGCTGACCCGCCCGCTTGACGGGAAGCATGGCATCGAGTGCTATTCTCATTCGCAGCCCAAGAAAAACTTCAGCTGGTGAAACTCCATTTGGTACAGCTGTATTTGGTGTAGAACGGTAGGTACGCAAGAAGGTGTCTAAAATTTCACACATTCTTCCTTCCCCCTCCAACTTGTGAAGAGCTCTTTTCAATGTATCAACGAAACGTTCAGCTTGTCCGTTAGATTGAGGATGATATGGAGGACTGCGAACATGGTCTATAGCGAATGATTTACAAAACTGTGAAAACTGTGTTGAAGTGAACTGTGTACCGTTGTCAGTCACAAGCGTTTCTGGAAAACCGAACTGAGCAAATATGCGATTTAGACACGAAATAGTTGTAGTCGTGGAAATTGTGCGCAGTGGAACGATCTCCGGCCATTTAGAAAAGGCATCTACGAGGATGAGAAAGTATTGGCCATTGAGTGGGCCAGCAAAATCGACATGAACTCTTTTCCAGGGACCATCTGGTAGAGGCCAGGAGTGCAACTCAACCTTTACCGGTACTTTTGCAGCACGTGCCCACTGTTCACGTGATTTGACCGTGCTCTCAATGTCGGAGTCAATCCCTGGCCAATATGCGTAACTACGTGCCAAAGCTTTCATGCGTGTTATGCCGGGGTGAGCACAATGTAGCATTTGTATAACACATTTTCCCAGCATTTGTGGTATCACTATACGATCCGCTAACATCAAACATCCGTCGACAACCGTTAGAGCGTCACGCCGTTGGAAGTATGGTTTGTAAACTGCACATAACTCTTTGGGCCAGCCCGTGCGTAAATAATACGTTATCGCTTGAAAGACAGGGTCTGATTGAGTGGCTCGTCGAATCATAGTATAAGTGATAGGCAAATCCCTGATGAACTCTTTAAACACGTATTTCACATCAGCATCAACCTCCACAGAGGAAATGATCACGTCCTCACTTGGTTGGTTTGTCGACTTATGTGCAATCAGCCTGGAAAGGGCGTCCACATGACCAAACCGCTCTGTCTGGATATACTTGAGCACAAAATCGTAACCGATTAGTAATGTGGCCCAACGTTGAAGTCGGTTAGCCGTGTGAACAGGTATACCCTTTGGTGGGGCGAGTATGGATAACAGGGGTTTATGATCCGTGCACAATGTAAACCGGCGGCCGTGCAACATCTTATGAAATTTTTTGACAGCAAAAATTAGAGCCAAACCTTCTTTCTCTATCTGACTATAATTTCTCTCGGCAGGTAACAATGTTCGGGAAGCATGGCTGATTGCCTTTTGATGACCGTCAGGGAATTGGTGTAAAATCACAGACCCAATGCCGTAGTCAGAAGCGTCAGCAGCCACGATGATAGGGAGATTAGGATCATAGTGTGTCAATAATAGGTCAGAGGACAAGATTCGCTTGAGGCCATATCGTCCATGTAAGAAACAGCGAACGGCAACCCACTAAGCATAGTATCCATGATTTGCTGGAATATTGCTGGAGCACATTTAACACCGAATGGAAGTCTGTTGTAACGGTACAGTCCTTGATGTGTGTTTATTGCTAGTAGGTCTTTACAACTATCTTCCACCCCAACTTGGGGGTATGCATCAGAGAAATCGATCTTAGAGAATATTTTGTCACCATTGAGTCGGCTAAATAGATCTTCTGGCACAGGAAGTGGATACTGATGTGTCTGCAAAGCCTTGTTCAGACCCGTTGAGAAATCACCACAAAGTCGAATGGAGCCGTTTGCTTTTTTCACTGTTACAAATGGGGCGGCCCAAGAGGAGTAATTCACCCTTGCCAACACTCCTATGGCTTCTAGACGGTATAATTCAGCCTCCAACACTGCTGTTGTTCAGTATGGCACATGACGCTTGGGACAGAACACTGGCCTGCTTCCTGGTTCGATGAACAGTTGAGCTTTTACCTTTGTGCATCTGCCTAAATTGTTCGTAAAAACATCTGAAAACTTATCTGGTAACTGTTACACAAAATCACTATACAGTTTACTGGAAACTGCAGCCACATCACAAAATGTTGATAACTGAATAGCGTTATGTACATCACAAACGGAATTAAACGGTACATTCCATAGATCAAGTTTTTCTATTCAGTCTATACCCAAAAGATTCAGGTGGTTGCTAGGAGATATGTAGCGGATGCCAGAGTCACATTTATCACGGGAACAGAAGGTACACGTTAACTCACCAAGAAGAGGAATCTGGTGGCCACTGGCGTTCTTGGCTACTCTGTGTGCTGGCTTGTACGGTGGTTTTCCAAGGGTAATCCATGTTAAACGAGAAATGATTGTTATATCCGATACAGTATCTATCTGTAACGTAACTTGGTGATTTTCAATGTGAATAGTCATATATTTTCGTCGGTGAACAATATCACTTGTTGTAGTAAACACCATGTTGGACTGGCGACGTACGCGGAAGCCTTGGGTTGATTGCCTGCAGTGTGATTCCTTGTGACCCATACGACTACACTGTTGACACACATGCCTGCGATACGGGCAAAATCGAACGAAGTGCCACTGTCTACACAGCCAATAAGCGAAGGGTGGCCGTTGCATATGAAAAGGTGCGTCACAACGAACATATGGTGGACGATTGTTCCTTGTAACCCGGTCAACTGATGCTATGTCAGTGGGAAATGAGGTCGATTGCAACATTTGTGAATCGTGCTTAAGATTCACTAGACGCATGTATTCCGCCGTTGAATCCTGAACTGAAAATTCTGTGCACGAATCCAGTTTTGCTAAAAGACGCGTTCGTATATCGGCATCCTCTGCAGATGTCAACCCGGCAACAAATATCAAACCTTTGAATTGTGAGTCCGAGATCTGTTTTAACTGGAAGCGTTCACACTCTTGGTTTACTCTACCAGCGTACGTCACGATATCTTCTGTAGCGTGTCGAGAAATTTTCAGGCAGTTGTATCGAATGTTAAACACAGACGTCCTCTCAATAAAAATGGAACAAAGCTTTGAAACAGTGTCTTTGAGAGTGAAGTCACGAGACTTCTGTGGAAGAATATAATTGCAATATTGTGCATGTTCAGCTGCACCTAATTTCTGCATTAAGAGGCGTACTTTGGCGAATTCGTCCGCAACGTAAGCTGACGGATTGGAGCGCCCGTACCGAATGTGACGCTTAGGTGCATATAGGGATAGAATGCATATGTATCAATATGCCTTCTCGCTCAATGAGGTTGTCGGATCCGTCTGTCTCCGGACTGTGGTAGAAAAATTCATGTGGTGATGATGTGTGCGTCGAAGTGCATGATAAGTCCAAGGTTGACTGTGTATCTCGAAAAATCCCGACTAAAACCAATTTGAACTCCCCACAGGTTAAAAATGGATTAAAAAAAGAGGTGAATGGCGACGCAAAAAAGCCAACCTGTGATGGGAAAACTTGCAAAGTTTTTCGTGGGTTTGGTCCAATATGGTCTAGTTACGTGTAGGGATGCACGTTTAGTTGTTTCATTTTTAAAAATTAATTAACGTTTTCTCCACGTACTTAATAAATGTTCGGCCATGAAAAGATAATGCACATACAAGAGCACAACAAAACTATTGCGTGCGTCACTCGGCAGTCCGCTCTATAAGGACCCCTTGATCAGGGATTACTTTCCCACTCCTTAAAATTCGTAGGACCAACTTAGATAAGATTGTCCTTTCACAATGGTCACCTCCGTACAAAGAGTCCCCGGCCCGTCGTACTTGAATATGATAAGCGTCGTTTACCTCGGAAATCACGATTGTTTAATAATACTACACTCACCAGTCCCGATACCCTACAGGGCTGTGTAGCGGCTACCAAAGCGATATCAGCAATGAGGGAGAAGCACTATCATAGGACATTATAACAGGGAACGTATAGTGTCCGATTCACAAACAGTAGCAGACGTGAGAACGGGACGGAATTTGGGTTAGCAGACAAAACTGAGCGTTAATGAGGTCGGCTATACCTCGTCCGTGTTGGCATGACCTTTAGTGGTTCACCTGTAATCGCTGTCAGATAGGATAGAAGCCGTTTCCAACCACTAACCAGCTCAGACAGTAACGTCCGGGCGTTGTGAGTAGTATGGTGCGCATATTCGGGAATTAAGGGGCAAGCCTCAACGCCAGTAAGACCATGGACCAGAAGCGACTATCGGAATAGTGTGTACGCAATATGGGGGAAGCGCTATCAGGGCGAATGACAACGTACTACTACCCAATGTGTGTGAATACACGTCAGCCGCGCAAATGAATGTGTTCGTTGTCCTATGTTTTAACATAACCTGCACGGGAGCTCGTGCAGTAAACAAATTTGCAGGCCAGACGTCTTTTGCGGTCACAAAACCATCAAGTTATCTTATCCGTAAGATTGGGTTTTGTCCCGCAATTATGTGCACCTTTCATCACTTCGGCAACGATGTCATAGATTGACTGCATATTTTGTTAGGTTGAGTTATCTGTCGACGTGTAGCTCGGGCAATGCAATCCAATAGGACAAGCAGTTCAAATGACCTCAACATGTTCCATTTATTCCCAACCAGTCTACGTAAGGAATAGATAACTCCTACAGTCAGCTCGGTACTTAACATTCTACTCCAGCCTTCAAGTAATTTTCAAAACACACGGTCGATAGAAACAGTAACTAAACTTATATGATTTGCAGTCTAAGAAATCATAGAGCGCCTCATAATAGGGTAGTTAATTCTGTTTCACTGGTTAACAAAATAAAGAATACGACCAGTGAAAAGGTGAATCGACCTGATTCGCATCAGCTCGATTAAACATTACGAACACAACAACTGAACGTCACAAAGACAAAAAATGCGCTCATGATTCACTAGAATAATGCTATCAACGACGAAAAGTGGAAAGTAAACATTCCACAACGTCAGCATAACGAAGCGCTCAAGGACATGCGTAGCTAATTATTAAAACCAGACAGGAAGTCTCCTCAAATAAGTTGATGTTGTGGAGGAACTATGCACTGAATCTGCGTTGTCATCATTGGTTTGCTAGCTGAATTTCAAAGGATACGATATCAGTTCGTGTTTGTGGTTAGACACATACATGAAGGTGCCATTTTTTGACATAACAAAATGACGAGTCATCCAACTTATGAAGATTGATCTTTGCTTTCCCCCGGGGTAGCCTCAATAGCGGGAGTATTTTGTTTCAATATTTCATAAGCTATAGGGGACTTTGGTTAATATAAACTGAACATAATTGACAATCGATCGCAACTTTCGTATTCCTGTAGGCTTTTCAGGCAGCCATTTTTAAATCCGTTCCTGTTAAAAGCTATCGGTCAATCTGTACATGTCTCAAAGGAATTCAAACGAGTGTTTGTGTATGATAATTCACGCGTATCTAACATGAGGTCAGTAGCACACTGGTCAACAGGGCTGCCACGTGAAAGCTTGACAAGGACATGTACTACCGAGGGACGAAACCAAATTCCGGTGTTTCGTTTCACAGGAAGTGGGTTAAAAATCCCATGTGACTGCAAAAGATGTAATCAAGCGGGTGGTGGTCAACTCGTGTTAAGTTATTTTGTACATTTCATCGACTCTGTATATCGATGTTGACCTAAAGCTTTATCTTATCAAAGTATACTGACCCCGCTTTAACCATAACAAAACAATATGATGCGATTTTGACATTATACATATCGATACATGGCTGTACAACATATGTTGAATCTCAAGTGGGAACGTGTATTATGATCACTGTTTAATAGTATGTCATAATGCAATTATACACATTGACCGAAGGTGAGATTTTAAGAAAATCTTGATATTTCAACTAGAAACAGCGGTAACGTTACACTGCACTTTATCATTCGACATAATGTGCGCCCATACCCGGTCTTTGGAACAAGGACTTGGTCATCGCGTGGTAGCCGTGGTTATACGTGCATGATTCTAAGGAGCCACGTATTTCATGCAACCGTCTGTTTGTAAGTTCCACGCTGAACTGTAATTCCCACGCTAAAAGAGGTTTGTCCGAACATTATACCACGCACATTAAAGGGTACATCTTTGCGAACAAGCTCCACGATGAAAATCGCCGTTTACAACAGATACTGACAGACTGTAGTGTACCGATACGCGCGGCACTTTACGGCGAATACCCTATGTCCTTAACATTTTCAGCTGTACAAAACGTTATCTGAAGTCTAACTGTTTGACAGATTCTTCTATGTATATCTTAAAAAACATTCAACTTTTTTTTATATCGTCAGAACGGACTTCTTTTCAGGACTGGGTTGGATGCTGCTTCGACAATTTTGGCTCGAAATTTACAAAGGTTGGCCTGATATTTACTGGGACGAATATCTGCGCAAGCCGTACGTCCGCCAAAATCGTTCCTGTCTTCGACCGGAACTCGGACGTACAATCACCTTCGGTCGTATAGGAGTGTCTTCCGGACAGTATTTCAAAGAATATTTACGTACAATGCACCTCAACCGAATTCCATACGACTTCACGAAAGCGGATCTTTCCTATCTGAAAGAGCCATCATACACACAACAGTGGATAGAACAAGTATACAAAGATGCTCAGCATATTCGCCTGCCCGCTCTGCTAAAGAACCATCTACCAGATGTTGGACCAGATATCAGTTTGCGTGTAACTTATAACTCCTTGAAGGAATTCACTCGTATAGCACGGCACCTAAATCTCATGTTCGACGTTAAATCTGGAGTCTTACGGACAGCATTCAGAGGAATTGTCCCGGCTTACTGGAAGCACTGTCAGCTTTTCATTGCGCCTCCTCAAAACTGGACTGGTTACAACGCATCGTGGGGGTGATGGGGTGTTCAGTCCGCAAAAGCAAGCTGTGATGTAGCGTGTTTGGCGATTTTATTTTTTATTAAAGTTCATTACGATTGTTTATTCTGTTTACTAGAACAGGCGAACAGATGTGTTACTTTTCTCAGAAATGAAAGTAGAACATTATTTAAAAGTTTCATTTTTTACATAAAAAGAAAATTAGGTACACAGGTGGAACCATTTTCAATTCTAACAACTTTGTCTGGTGTAAGAATAAATTATGGGTTATTCATTAACATCCTACGGTTCGCATAACTATTGTAACATTAGGCAGAAATTATATTTCAATAAGTCGGACAGTTCACACGTTATCTTCAACCTCTTCAGTTTCTGTTGTTACATGGAATACGTGAATAACAGAGTGCTTCAGCCTACTGAAACCGGTCTAATGGAAAGTTGGAAAGAAAAACATGACCGTGTTACTTGCCGATCAGGCACACAAAGACGATCGCATATACGGTCTGCTCGACCTTGCCGGCTGTATCATATTCACAAGCCGTTACTGTCAACTGCACCGCCTAAGAGTGAAGTGGCTTTGTGTGGCCTTATCCTCAAAAACGGCCGCTAAATGAACGGGCACACTGGAATCAGACGCTTAACACTGACCAAACTATGTGCACGGGTTTAAATCGTTTACATCACTCATAAGGAGATGAGGCAGGTGCGTCACAGTAATCTGTTCACAATGGCTGCATCCCCTGTTGCGTTACATGACTGAACGGCAAGCAAGTCCAGGGGACTGGAAGCTGGATGGAAGTGTTCCGATGGAACAGCATGACACAAAAGATAGGTGTCCATGTGTGAGTATTATTTTTAGTATTATCCCTCTTCTTTTTGCTGCATGTCAACTCACAAGAAAAGGAAATGAATCTGCTAGGCAAATTAATTGACCCAGTCTGATGTAACCGAGATGACCACGACCACATCATCCGTGGGACGAGTGTTTGAACTGCCACTGCGGCAATTACCCACAAGTCGTAGGTTAGTTGGCTGAGAAGGTTTGTGGTGTTCATGATAATTAGTTTTTAGAGGGTGTCAACAAGCAAACGAGGAAATGCACCTCAGACAGATATGAAACGTGCAAGCGCCTGAACTCGCTAACTGGAATAATACAGAACTGCCTGGTCAACACTGAATCTGTTTCAGAAAATGTGGGCCAAAATATTCCAGATTCATTTCAAACAGCTGACATTTGATTCCACCTGAGGGTTTTCGTCGACAACAGAGGAAACGTTTACCCCCAGTTTTCCTGTGGTGAAATGTCAGTGAGTAGTTTTTAGGCCCCTTTTCTTTACGGAACCTGCCTTAAGGAATCGAACTTCCGTTAGTTGCGCCTGTGACATGTAAAGCTGCATTTTCTTTTGGTGTGTCGCCGTTTGGACTCAAGGCAGCTCTCCCGCAAGCCAGGACTCCATGAATTCAGGCAAACTAATTCAACATTATCCATATCTTTGGTCTGTTGACTTTTCATTTAGGAGAATTGCTGAGGTACTGTTACTGAGGCGTGGACCGCGTTAGGACGAGTACACGTGGTTCATAGACAATAACCAGATCACCGGGACGGCTTTAGAATCGTGCTAATCCACCTTTGGTTTGACGTTGAAGACATTCACAGTGTGCATCTCTACCTTCAAAAAACAGTTGAAAACAAAATGTTTGCAAAGAAACTGTCGTCGGACCATCGAAAGCACTTAAAAAATTCGGTGTCCTAAACTGAACGAACTCAGGTCCACAACCATCGTGCTCTGAACTAGCTACAGTAAAACCAGTACAGTTCGATGCTAAGTTCGACTGTATTGGCAGTATAAGCTAGCAACTGGTCTTAAGGTCTGAGGTACAACAGGTACATGTGTACAGAGAAAGTTGTGCTAATGCACATCTATCTATTTGACCATAGTGAAATACGAATACGTCGTGGACTATTCGAGAAATGTAACTCCACAAGAACAATCGCAATATACCAAACAGAGTTTGAGAAACAATAAGCATCTGTTAATCGTATCTCGATCAATTTCCAGTGACTGTAATATTTCACTTGGTGCCTGTTGGTGAGGAAATGATTGTCTGTATAGACGCAAATCAACGCGTATGGTAAACATGGTACTACCTTCCAGTAGAATCAATAGATGAGGGAAAGTCAGCGGTTAATTAATACAATGCGTTCGGAAAGGTGATCAGTAAAATGAGGAAATAACTATTTAGAGTGATGAGGGAACTTTCGAAAAACCAGGAAAAAGGTTAAAACAGTCAAAGAGAATGAAAAACGTATATTTGTACAATGCTAATCAGACAATTCGATAAGACTAAGAGTTACAAATAGAACTAAATCCGATCCTGGTACTCAACACGAATGCGGCGGGTTGGTGGAGCTCGGAATCCTTTGTATCTCTTCGCTGTTCCCAAACCGCTAACAATCGTCGAACGACCGGGATAAGCGGTTCGTTTGAAAAAGGTGGTATCGTTGGGATTGAATCGGATTGGTTTGGTCGCTATGGACAAATTAGAGGGCAGCTGGTCAGCCTGTTCGCACAATCGGCTCAGAGCATCCGGTGATACGACCGGTGTCTGATAATACTGAATCAAAGCGGAGACATCGGTCAATTCATGTATATAGCTATTCAGCACGGGATGGTTAAATTCTCTGGCACAAACAGTGAACAACTGGAAAACAAAATGGATTAAATGGGCGGATAAATGGGGAGGAAGAATTAGTTACCTTGAATTTTTCCGCGTTGGATTGAAAACGATAAGCTGACGGATTAGATGGGCTTGCATTGAGCAAACGCACAGCAAACGACTGAATGCGCGAAGAAACGTCTGCCGGTGGAGCGTACGGCGGTAATTTTGCAATCAAATTGTCACTACATTCACACAATATTAGCGATACAAAACACCCGTTCACTCACCTAGTATCTGTCAACGACTGAATACGAGACTGGAACCGTGGAGGGACTGAAGTCGATTTATCGGTCGATAGTGAACAGCTTTGAGGAACCTTTGGAAGCTGGAAAAGCAAAACGTATTGAGGTTTTTTGCATGCTCAGATAGTAAACCTTATCAAAAGGATGTCAAATAACGAGATACAAGAATTGCATATTGTGATAACCGCACATGAATGGGTTAACTTGACAGCATTACAAAAACAAATGAGTTCGTGCGCTCATTGTTCAGGTACAAACGTGCAGCGCTAAACGAGATAAATTAAAACAGCAAAAAGAACAAAACTCAAGCTGCCGTACGATTGAAAACAATCGGAACCAAAGCGGCCATAAATTGTCTTCGAATGCATACATGCATAAAGCAACATTAAGGCTGTCCTGGCTTGAATGATTTCAATCGCATGATATATAAGCGGGTCTTTTGAGTTTTCCTGCTGCCCTAATATGTTTCGGTCGCTTTGTTGAGCATTTAAAGTCGTATATTTCTGGCTGAATAGAAAGTGCCAGAAATGACACTATTCCCCAGTTCGAGACGGTAAATTTGCACATCTTAATGGACCGACTGAACTACCTGTTATGGGAGTTTTCCATTCTCTGATCAAACATGAATGCTAGTCACTGGGGTTTCCTGACGTCGAGTTAGTGTGTCGCCAACGCGGCCATCAGAGTCTGAAGGTTTGGAATAGAAGCCGACAGGACGGGCTTGAAAATAAAAATCAAACTGACGTACTGAAGTCAGATACAGATGATGCGGACAGCTTCAACGCACGAAAAGCGCTCCGATATGCCGCTACAAAAATATCCTGTTATGATTTTCTGCAAGATTATGATCTCAGTGTAAACGTCGATCCTTTGGAAAAGATATGGATTAACAGTTAACTGGATCTGTGGCTGGAGAACAGTTTAGCAAGAAGGGTCACTCAACAACCATAAAAATAAATCAAACACAAACAGCAAAAGCTTAACTGCCAGTGAAAGCAGATGAGCAAAAAACCTGACACATAATCAATACTTGGTTAGAACACTGGTTACAGAAGATAGCAAAGTATCTGGAAAGTGCTGATGCTTATCAGTACTGTGAGTGGTCTAAACTTCGGCCGCTGGTCATCAAGGATTAACACGACTTTGAACGCCAAGTTTAACAGATGACAAAGCCCGCAAGCTACGTGCAATTCATAGGGGAGGCAAACCAGGACAACTTGTCAAACAGGACAAGACGAGGTCGTCAAAAAAGGGAACGGCAAGGTGTCTAATTTATTGTGTGCCTCATAAATGACAGAGCTCAGTACGACTAATCATAATTGATCCATTTCAAATGCGTCATTGCCTTGTCTGACAATGGAGCCAGTAGTAGTCTGTCTGCGTCCCGGATTCCGACTTGTGGTTTTGTCTAGAATTATGGCACACTGACAGAAAACAATCGTCTGAGCATACAACTGTTACTGAAGACAGAGTGAGAAGAATATCGGAACTAGCTCCCGACTTCCGAATGCTTGGGTGTTAGTCCACGATCAAGCTATCTTGTCAGAATCTGTGAAACTCTACCAACTGGAAGCATCAAATCCGTTAGTAACCTAATAATAGACGAAATTGCAATACGAAAGTTGGAATAGTTATTCAACGAAAGATAGCTCGCCGAGCAGTGTTTAGAACGCCGTCTTCAATACGACTTAATGCATCACCTGAAGTTCAGCTTAGTTCTGTTGATGCATTTAGGTATGAATGTGTTGTTGGTGTGCCCTTATATCGGGGACTCAGCAGATAAATTTGCTCATTGCTTTATTGATACGAACACATTTGCAGATTCACTGATCAATCTTTTATGCTGCGACAAGTCCTGCAACATCAACAATCTTGGAGGAAAGCAACGGCCGAAGCATTTTCAGAAGTGAAAATCGCTCCCGACCCCGTTGTTTGCAGAACTGTCCGGAGCCATCTCTTTCGCAGACCAGCCATCTACGGCTGGTCCACACATTAACCTTTCGGCCAGAATTCCAAAACGGTTGACAGAGCTTTACAGACTATTATGCAAAGAATTAACTGCCTGAATAATTACGAGGAGATGCAAGGTTTATAATAACTAACCTTGAATAACTCGCCAAACTAAAGCAAAGTATAACAGTGAATCTCAATGAAAGTATATACGTATATTATACGCTGGAAAAACCAATCAAATATGGGTTTGCGTAGAACGTACAGAGTACCAATTCCTATCATACAACTAAGATCGTGAACTAGAGTGTCCTCCTTACAAAAAACAACGAGGGAAGCCGTGGCATGAATTCGTGATTCATGTGAAAATTCCATCGGCTGAAATACTTCAGGTAGGTGAGTTCGGATGACTTAGGGAAACGAAAGTAAAGTAAAACAAACTTCTGAATGGTTCACATTTAGGTGAAACATCTTGCCGATCCATCAACGATCGAGACCGGAATACAATAACAAACAGCATCATTCATTGTAGATAAGTGAACATTAAGCCAGTGGACAGTTGGACAAACAGCGCTGTAAACATTTGTAAGAAACAAACAATACACTTACCAGATGCACTAGCCTCCTGATGTTCATAACTGACTTATTTCAGGCAACGAAATATTCAGCGAAGTAAAGCTAAGAAAAATTGAAAATATACACTTCGTTATTCAAAGTAAACACGAAAATTAACAATCAAAGGTTGCAGTTAATAAACCAGATAATTGGAGGGCATATCCGAAGAACAAAAAAGTTTAAACAGACGAAGCTATCGATTATAAATCCAGGTTAAATATTTCAGAATGCGATAAAACTGAGAACAAACACAATTTCCTGCGTTTTCTCTACTCAACCCTTTATCGCCAGTCACCAATCAGTCTAGCAAAGTTATTTCGAGATAGTGAAGTCGAGATCGCTACGTGACGGAGCAGTTAAGGCCGAGTCCAGTGTGCAAATGACTACGCCTATATAGCGAGAAATACACATGATCAGTTTACAATTCGGTTCTGTTTAAAGGATTTACATTTTATAAAAAAAAACAGTATATGCATCACTCATTCAGTGTCCAGTACCCGCATATTAATCATCTAAATCGGCGGAAATACATCATCGGTTGATATCGACAGGTACCTACCATACAGTTACAGAAACAGACACTATTCGTCTGAAGATGAGAGAAACAGAAGTGGTAAGGCTTCAGTCAATAAACAAAACCAAAAATTTAAACATTTAAAATAAAGATGTCAGCATTCTGCAAACAAACAACCGGGACGCAAGTTAAAGTGAGGCGACAACTGCAAAACAGCCTCCTTGGAGTTTAGAGTGCACAACCTCATTAAATAAACTAGCTTTCAATGAAATTCGGACACCCGATATAAGTTACATGGGACAGTCTCCGTATCCTGACCCATTCCGCTGTCTGGACGCGGTGACCAGGCTTGCGATTTTCATCGATCCGGAAGGCCATGCTAACATAGGTCATATCAGGTACATCCATATCACACAGACTAGAAGAAAAGCAGTTACACTCAAAAGATGACAGCATTTCGATCGAGTATTGGCACCTAGGCACTAAAGCGGGATCCAGTAGAGTTAAGTAGCGTCGACGCTAGATTCAATCATAATGCATCACCACAGGAAAATCATAAACGTATCCTCAGTAGCATTGCTCGGAAGAAGCGATCGCGCGGCAACTTATTTTTTCAGATGTTCTCTCTCAGTAAAGCCGGCACATGATGTGCAGCATTTCAATGAAATGACTGAGAAATTGATGTTGGAAGCTGACAGGATGACGTACAAAGCACCGGTTCCCACGGAGGAAGGCGATATTTTGTGGGCAAGCTACGTTAGTAACCTCCGCGCTCCTACGAGAAAAAAATTTCCTCAAAAACAAGTTAGGCGAAGGGATCGATTCGGTTCCGTTCACAGGACTTGTGACGAAGGTTAATGTTTCTTGCACTCGTACACTCCAACGATTCTGTCGTGCCGCAACAATGCTTCACTTCAGTCTGATGAGGAGCGACGTCAACCATTACATACTCATCGGTGGTATACAAGTTCAATCCCAGGATTACTGCCACCACAAAACTTACTCAGACTCACAACTGTTGGAACATAGTTTAAGTCCCAAAAGAAAACAAATAGAATAAAGGTAGGGAGGTAAGATCGGATAGAGAA
>JTDE01003897.1:0-11258 GCA_014338405.1 Paragonimus skrjabini miyazakii
CATGTGCGTTTGGGTTCGCGCCGTAGTCACATGACATGCAGACAAACAATCGGACAACATGCATCATGCGAACTTTCCCAATAGCCTAGGTACAATATGCCACTATGAGTTTTGGGACTATTTTACACATCATACCGCAGGCGGGCAAGTGAAATCTCCAGGTCGCTACAGCGCTGTCCGATAGTATATCTACTCCCGTTGTATCGGAGATTTAGCGTAAGCAAGCCAATCAGAACAACGTTGAGCTTTCCCACTACACTCAGTAAGGAAAGATAAACAGCGAAATCCAACGGATAAAATCAAGGTTTTCTGCTCAGCCTTTTCCAGAAAAGCCCTTTGTATGAATCTAATTTGATGGTGCACTGAGACTATTTGTCAGGGTCGAAGACAATACCCATAGACGAGGGATGCTTTGTTTATTTAGGAATGTTGTCCATTCGGTGGGTTCAATGCATTTTGGTCGGTCAGTGATTTATATCAACTTACCGCACTCCAAGGAGGCAAAAAGCTCCAGACAGTTTTGTTGCGCAGCGGATCGTCCGGCATGGCAAAAGAACACCATGAGCGTCGAATTTTGGTACAAATTTATCTTTGTGACTGAACTTTCCCTGTAATCACCGGACAACTGTGGCTCACGGTCGATGACACTATTATCATCCCGGTCAAAGTTGAATTTTCCAGCAATCGCCATCTAGCCGTGCATATTAACATATTTACAACGAAAATTCGCTATTTGTTGATAGCGGTAAGTGAATGGACTGGCAAACAGTACAAGCTGGCATGATAAAAGGAGTCAAGCCAATTTCAGTGCCAGAAACTTCAAGGAATCTGTGGGTTAACAGACTCAAACACATCACATTAAAATGTAAGTAGGCAGGTCCTTCAAAATTTGAACGAACAGCACGACAAACAAGCTACATTTAATCGTCTGCCACCTTGGTCACCGCTGTTTATGCCAGCAACCATTAGCTGATTAAGCCCGGTAGAAACTAGTAATCGAGCAAGCTGGTCTTAGGATTACAAAATTATTTGAAAACCGGTCAGTGGACTCAGTTTATCTCCCAATTGCATAAATTTTGGTCGAACTTACTAACTAAGAATAACTGCTGTAAAAAGATTAAGGAGAACTTAATTTCAACATGGGTTCGAAGTATCAATCCTCAGTCTACTTACACAAACCTTGTGACCCTTCTGGCCAACGTCCGTGGAGCTTAATTCAGGAATACATGTAATTTTCAGTTGGCGAGCAGGATATAGCTGAATGGGTGTCGGTCGCTGAAGTGATTATGTTACTTTCCACAGTGCCACTTTCTGCCATGAATCCAGCAAAAGAAGACCACTCCACCACTTTAGAATCGTGCAACTAATTGCACGCAGCAACTACTTGTCTTTTTCCTTAAGACTCATCCACTATTTCGTTCTCCAAGGTCATTTAACCCGGATATTTTCGGGCGTTGTTTACGGTACTCGAAGGTCCTACGCACTTTCGGCTTGGCGCGCTCTTGAGCGCCGCCGAGTGGGTTGAAGCCCACCTCGCATTCCCTTTTTTTCTTCTGCTGATTGCCGCCGTCGGTTTCAGATTAGGCTAGAGCTAACTATTTATCATAGTGCCAAGCATGCATGCATTTCACGCAATTGTTTGAAATATACCGCTTGTGTTCAAACTCTGCCGTGTTCTTTTTACCCCAAGCGTGTTGAGCTACATTTTGGCAGCTGTTTAGGAAAATTGTTTTACTTCTTTAGTGGACGAGGGTCAAGCGCATATCCATTTGTTGGAATAATTGCCTAACTGGCAAACCGCAGTTTGCCTTGTGGTTGTTCGCTCGTTGCCTGTGAGTCACTTTTCTGAAACCTGTCGCATGTTTGGTTCCTTCCATTTAACGTACATCTGCTGCTGTTAGGTGCCTAATTTTTCTTACCTGCCTGATTAAACCTCTTATTATTCGTTTCCTTTCAGATACCTAGTCACATTATTCGGCGAAATCCTGTAGGGAGCTAAACTCGTCTTGATTTGGAGCTAAGCTGCTACGTTGAGCACAATTTTCTGTCTACCTTAGCACAGTTTTCACCACTCTTGGTCCCGCGACACTCGCGGTGGTCACTTCTTGTCTAGGATAGTATGATTTGGCTAAGGATCCCGGTTACAACCATGCATTTTCACTTGTGTTCTTATCGCCCGCATCTATGCGGATCTGGTCCTCGGGACCTGATGTGAGCTTGGTGCCATTTCCATCAGCATTAAACTTAGTTGCGGGCACCTTGCATCCGCACCTTCTTACTGAGGTTCTTAATATTTTATTGTTTCATGTTGTTTCGCTTGCTTCATTTTGAGCACTGTTTGAAGTGTCCAAAGGCACGGCCTACCATCTACTTTCCGCTTCTTTACATGTAGAACATTCTTTCTCTGTTGCCACTTCATTTCCTGCCTGCTATTGTTGGTTTCAGAATAGGCAGATCTAACATGCCACCATATTGTCAAATATTACTGCGATCATAAGGCTTGTTTCCTTAACTTTTCAACTTCTCTTGACTCGGTACATGTCGAGGTCACATTCTTTCAAAAAAGGCATTCTGAGTAGATTTCAGCGATTTTAGTGTCTGGTACGCGTGTTCCAGACTAAAAACGCAATATTAATGGATGTCATGTGACTGTCTGTTATCCGTAAAACAATCAAAAGAAACAAAGTGGTGCACTGATTTTGCGCATTAAGACAAGAGCCAAGAAGAACATAGGATCTCAATTCTAGCTTAAATGAAATTAACAGGACCATAATGAAGACCGGCTTACGACTTTTGAGGCAGGCCTGTCTCAGTGTTCATAGCTATAGAAAGGCAGTGTTGCCCGAGGAAGGTGTGGCGATGAATGGTTTTTTAATATGACATGGTCCAGTGTTACTAGTTTCTGGATGATGAAGTGATCTGCGACAAACATTGCGAATCATGTTCTTGGAAGCAATTGAAATTTGAATTGAATTTTGAACAGAGAATGATATGCAGTACTTTTTAAGCACAAGGCCAATTCAATAAAAAAGCTGAACAGGTCTGAGAGCAAGCATACCATTTTCAAGGACAGTTTACAGTACGCGGTTAGCATGAACTAACCCTGATCTCATAAACTGTATTGTTTGAAAGTTACTTTTTATGCAGAAAAAGGTTTGATTTATCATCCTTGGGGAAAATATGTTGGGTGATCTTTTGATGTTTAAATCTTCCCTCAGATCGACCTTTGTGTTTAGTTTTCTCTCTGTGCACCCTGAATCATTGCGATAGTCCTCATTACATTACATGTTTTCTACTGTTTTTATTTAGAAGACAGCCTCGTTCGTGCGACCACTGTATACTCCCATCATAGTAAATCTCTATTGTACACAGATTTTTAAATAGCTGACGTAGAGATGGACGTAAATGTAAGTGGTTCCTAGAACGTCGGGGAAGCAAGTTGGAATTACCAAAGTGACTTCCGAAGAATTCTGGCAGACATTTGGTAGTAAAGTAAGAAGACACCCGGTTTTGACTCTTAACTTTATATTGTAGAAAGAGAAAATTTACCCAAAAGGAAATCTAATTTCAGCTACCACAAGTTTCCAGTCTGAAAGCACCACTCACAATCCTTGACTAAGCCAAAAAAGAAAGCATATGACATGAGACTTGTTTTTGACCTCATTCAAGTTGTACTTGTAGATAATCTTATCTGCTAAACATGATAGGATGAGAAGGTCAAGCCGGTTAATGAAAAGCTTTTGGATAGCTCGTTTAAACTGACACTCTACTTATGAGATGCTAGTAACGTTGAGTGGCCTATAGACAACAAGAATGCCTTAATCGCCAGATTCCTTGCATGCATTAGGGAGCACCAGTCCGGAGTGACTTGTCAGGTTGTTTTCAAGCGGATTCTTTCGGAATGGCAGCTGCTTATTTCAAAGCTTTTATATGAACCAGTTCTGGACTGATTATACAAAAACGATATACCTTGAATGCGATCTATTCAGCGTTTGGCAGAAAAGTCACTAGTAAAGAGCGGTTGCCAAATGCTTTGCAGAGACGACTAAGGTAGAACAGAATGCAGCACTCCGTGAATATCCCGGCAGCTGGTCGGGATCGAAAGAATTCTCCTCTTTGGACAGTTGCGGAAAGAAAGCTTAACACTCCTCTTTTCGGCTGGTGTATATGCTTGCGAAAGAAATGTTCGTTCGTGCAAACCCTCAGTAGGATCGTTGCTTGCAGAAGTTCACTGTGTTTACAAATTTCCGGCTCATACCTATTTAGAACAGTGAGTAGGGCGTTCAAGTAGTCTAAGTCGCCTGAAACTTTGCGTATTGTGACCAAGAGAAATGATCATCAGGGAAACGATGTAATCTCTGATGAAAAGGCAAGCTAAGAAGGAAACTACGCAGGTTGTGCAGTGTAAGTAAAACGCACGATATTTTAGGCGAACAGAACCATAAGCAGAATGACTGGAATGGATGCAACTTTTCGAACCGTTCAGATTAGCCAGATTTCAATTGCAACCCTTCGTTCTAACATCGATTCTATTACATCACAGTTAAATAAGCTAGACATGTGGTGTTTGCCTGATGAGTAACTTTGTACATTTCAGTAAGATCCTTTCTTGATGTCTGTCGTTTATTCGGCAATAAAGTCAGCGATCTCAGCAGGCCTTCACAGAATAATTTTTTAAAAACCCATTTTTGCTTGTGGCGAGTTTTTGCTTTTTTAGGGGACTGCAACGTTCATTTTTGGAGGTGCTGACCGAGCCTGAGCAAAGTAATCCAATTATGAGTTTATTCTGATGGAGTGTAGTGGAACAAACAGCGCTGAACATGGGTTGGTGAGCGCGGATTTCAAATGATAGGATGGTCGCCACTCTTCAGTCGCAACCGCGGCACATGAGAAAGAAAAAGTAAATGTACTGGTAAATTATAAGCCAAAATCTCTCTTTCACTGTTGTTCTGCTAAATAGGTCGTCCGCGCATGGATAAGGACTCTAGGTGTCGTCCAGAGGTCACTAGACGAAATATGATCTTTTGGAACATGCACCGAAACACTAAGTTGTTCGTTGTCAGATTTTTGAGACTTTCTATCCGGAGGCGTTAAGTTTGACGTACTTTAAACCAGCCTTACATGATCTGCTTAACAACAACATGGACTGACAAGGTCATCGGTCGGTTTAGTTGTGCACATCGGTGGGGACAAGAGAGCCAGACTAGATTGTTGTGGTTTCTCTTAACGAAGAACGCTCTAGTGAATGGCCTGCCGGCAATTCACGTTCACACCGAGTTATGCGAAATCGGTTGATCTAATAAATGCCTTTCTCAATATCCAACGACAGAGAAGATCATCTATATTCAAAATGGTCAATGAGAAGGCACTCGTAAAAACTGGATTTAATGTGGCACTAATTGAAGTATTGTACATAAAAATTGAATCTTTCACTTAAAATGTAAGAAATCTTCATAACTTGAACAAAGAATGTACCCATATAACAATTCCGACAACTAGTTTAACCCACGAATCGGCCGTCTCCGCTTTGATTGTCCATTACACTCGTGGACCAAATGTAGAGTAATGTAGAGACACCAGGGGAGAGCGTTCTTCCGAGGTGGGGGTTCCAGCAACAGTCGTGCGAAAGAAATCAACACAAACTAGTGTGTGCCGAAGGTCCAGTAAGGCATACACACGACGTACACAGACAAAACCTAAAATTTCGACAACACCACAGCAGCACGCTCTGTCAAACAATTAAAAATCAGTCGGCGCGCGCTAGCTGGTTTCCATTGCACGTTACACTGGGCGCCACCTAGTAATGGGGGACGGTATAACGGAATTGAGCCGGCGCAGATAAACGACCACTGGTTGGGTCGGAACAAAACGATTGTTTGTGCACCAAAGTAGGATAATAATTATAAGCTACACAATGAAAAATAGAAAAGGCTGTCCAGTTTAAACATTTCGAAATTTACAGGGCCCAGACTGAATAGGAGTAAGGGGGACAATTGCAGTCGCTCGTGTGAGAATCCAAATGAGTAATGCAGATTATTTTTGCAGAAAGTGCTAGAACATGAAGCCACCCATCAATAGTGGTCGCAAAGAGCAAAGAAATCTCAAAAATGATGCAACAGACTTCATTCACCACGACCTCCGGCTAAAAATCCTTAGGTCCACCACCAGATTACAGATAATGTTGCCGATTTCCAGAACTTTCAACTAAATAGTTCGCGGCTCACAGGTTTATAAGCCTTCTGAAAAACAAGGTCGCACATATTAATCGCTTATGTTGTGCCGAACTTCTCCTTAAGATCGTTCGAAGTTGTCAGCGGCATAGTGAAGCAAAATTTGTTCCATAAAAAGCCTCGTTGAAGAACCAAAAACGTTCCTGCGTGCACAGAAACCTGCACGTGAAGCCTCAGATCACATGTTCGAGTAATTCACTGACGACGCAAATCAGGCCTACTTATAATTTATTCACGACAGTCGATCGGCTACCATCTTTGAAGATAAGGAATGTAATGGCTACCCTACAGTCTCACATAGCTACACCTGTATTCAATGTGAGACTGACCGTACGAGGTAAGTGGCATGGCTAGAATTCTGATGAAAGATTTTATAATGACTATGTTAATTCTGCCTGGTCAACTTGACTCCATGCCGTTTAACTCTGTGGACTTTATGCTGGTTGACGCAACCAGTTCCAAATACAATCAAAATAGGTAATGAGTGCTATTTGTGTTGTAATGACGGTTTGGTGACAACTCGGTTCACAAGATGACTCTCGTTTGTGATCATTAGGTCAAGCGGGAAAGCTATCCGAGCATGCTTCCCTTAATCATTCTACTAATGACTGGTCACGGCGGTAGGTAAGTTTCTCCTACATTCACTGTATGTTTGCGATCTTCTAAATAGAAAACAAACCAAGTGATGGACCACGTTTAATAAAGGATGCGATTTTCATCGAAAGACGCTTGGCGTTTCTCAGCGATTGATACACGGGTTCGAGGCAGAGGCCTATAGGTCCCGGATCCAGTCGGTTTTTCCTGTCCAGTGTCAAGCGGCCGTCTGCTGATCTAAAAGGCATTTATTGAAAACAGTGTTTAGCACCGCTCTTGAGAATTACAGTAAATATCGCAAAACAAACTAAGATTACTCGTGTAAAAGTATTTTGAAAATTGAGAGTCAAGTAACGCTTTACAGCGATCGCTAGAAACGCTAGTGATGACCTCAGCAGGGAGACTGTTCCAGAAGTTAACAACCCCGTAGGAAAAAAACTGCTGCATAAGAAAGGTCCGAAAACGGAGCTTGAAAAGCTTCATGTTATGTCCTCGCCGGCTGTCATCATTCGCTACAGTGAAGAACTGATCAACGAGGCCTGCTCTAACAAGGAAGTGTTTGAGAATTAAATCACCGCGGAGCCGTCAAAATTCGAGTGGGTATCGATCAATAATTTCGAATCGAGGCTCGTACGCTACACTACTGTGCCCTGTGACTGGTTTGGTAGTCACGCGCTGGACACGCTCAACAGCTAAGATGTCTTTCTTCAGGCCGGTATAAACGACCTGATTAGCATACTCGAGGAGCGGCCTTATATAAACCCCGTAAATCGTTTGAAACGTTCTCCTGTCTATGCGGAGGAAAGTGACCTTAATCATCCTAAGAGAGGCAAACCCTTTATCCGCCGCCATCTAATGATGATGCGCAAAAGATAAGTTAGACGACAACCAGATGCCCAGATCTTTCTTCAGATCGATTTGCATTATGTCTACTGTGACTAGTGCACCATGAATCACGAAGGCATCGCCAGAGTCTCCATCGAGTGAAATGTGTGCGCACTTACTATCATTTATTGGAAGACTCCAGTCGTCCGATCAACGTTTAATGGCGTCAAGATCAATCTGCAATGCACTGGGATTAGTGGGGTTCCAGATCTGTAGTTCATCGGCATATAGCAGGGCGTTGCTGGAAATATTTCACAGAAGGTCATTGATGTACACCAGAAATAACAGAGAAACTAACACTGCCCCTTGAGGAACTCCCACAGAAATGACTGAGGGAGATGAAAGGTCTGATGCAGTTTAAATTTCAAAGGTCCCATTATAGAGGAAACAGATAGTCCAGCGAAGAACCTCTCCTTGATACCAAAGGCTTCCAGTTTGTGTTTCAGGATGTTGTACGGGACACGGTTGAAAGCCTTGGCAATGTCGAAGAAGATGGCATCGTAAATGACGCCATTGTCTTCGGCCTCCGTCAGACTATCCATGGAAATAGGCATATTAGTTATGCATTACTGATTAGGAAAAAAGCGATACTGGGTAGGAGAAAAAAGACGGTTTGATAAGAGGTGACTGAAGATGGTACGCTTTAATAAGCGCTCCGTGATCTTACATGGAATACTAATAAGGCTTATTGGCCGATAGCTAGCCGGAGAGTGCCGGTCGCCCGTTTTGAATATGGATGTGACGCGCTAGGGAGAATATCAATATGGAGTGTCTGTACAAACAGCCTATGAAAGAGTTCTGCCAGACTAACAGATGCTTCTTTGAGAATTCTGGGATGGAGCTTGTAAGGACCCATTGTGCTGTATGGATTCACCTTAAGTAAAAGATTCTCAACATCCATCACATAAAACTCGGCGGTAACGAGTGATTCCCTGTAATTCTGCTTCCGTAGGATAGGGTGCGAACCCGGCGATGCGAAGCTGTAGACTGCCGAATAGTGTTCCCCAAATAACTCGGCCACAACTACGAAGTCACATGAGGTCTCTCCGTCAGGCAGTCGCAAAGAAAAAGACCAGGGTTTATTCTTTCTTAGTCGTTGTGTGTGTTTAAATGAGAAGATTTTGTTCTTGCAGGCTTTGAGGAGGACCTGTTCTGGTACGAGTTTGGTGTATTCACCAATTTCCTATATAAATCCAGTTCGAACAGCGTAGAAAGCGAGTAGGCTCTCGAAATGTCCCGTGAGCTTGTGCTCAGCGAATAAATGGGAAGCGTCGTCGAGGAGACGACGTATTCTGCGTGGAATAGGTGACCGATAAGAGAAAATGCACTGTTTGCGCAGTAAAAATAAGTCATCCGTCTTTTTACTTGCGCTTTGAAGTGCACAGTTGTTCTGGTCCGCAGTGCCACAGTAAAGAAAGGGTGAACATAGGTAACTCCTCAGGCCGTTAAAAGCAGCCCGGTCAAAGTTTCGGACTGTGGACATCTTTACTGGTTGTTGTAAAGAGTAACCGATGAGATCAAAGATGAGCAGAGAGTGATCACTGTGTCCAAGTAGTGGTTTGATGGTCAACCTGTCTACGAGGTGGCTCTCATTAGTGACAACTAAGTAGAGCAGAGGAGGAATCTGACCAGGACGACGTTGCGTCGGAGCGCTAACATGCCGTGTCCACGCTCTCCGTCGTACCGACGTAGATGAGAAGGTTGAGAATCCGCTTTCATATTCCTGATAAGAAACTGATACCCAGTTTATCTTGGGAGCATTGACTACTCGTTGGTTTATGCCTCCTCTGTTTGCGCAGTCGACTGGGTAACTGCTTTCTTAGTGGTCTGCCCTGATTAGTGACTTGGTTTTCCTCCGCCGTTCGTGTCTCGCTCTCTCCAGCCGAGAGAGGTCAAAAGATATGCCTTTTAAGTGGGCGTTGGCGGCTTTCAAAGCCGCTGTTTTTTCACCACAGTCTAAGTACTATGCATGGCTGGCGAAGTTATCAGGAAGATCGGTGACCTGTGGGTTGTCTTAGCGCGTAGACTGCTTGCGTGTGTAAGATTGGCAAATTCCGGGAGGAATGAAGAAGTTAGGACTGACTTGGGAAGCTCGGTTGAAGAAGAGGTTGAAGGGAATCGACCCAATAAAACAACCCTCCTACCTCTGAGAGCTCTCTCTTTCATGTTGGCTGATGCCTCCTCTGCTTGCGCAGTCGACTGGGTAACTGCTTTCTTAGTGGCTGCAATCCCAGGGAGAGCGACCGCTATGTATTCATTAAAACACTGAAGTTCAAACTTCATTTCTGACAACGTCCGTTGGCATTCCTCCTGCCTACTTTCCATGGAAGAAATCGAAGACCAAACTGTGCCAAGCAGACACCCGCATTTACAGCCGCAGGTTTTCTGCGTTGTCTCAATTTTCGTGAAGCGCGCGTAAACAGTCAGCGGCAAAGCGGCGCCTTAACTTTCGTCGAATCTGCAGCTCATGCATATAGAGTTCAGGGATGAACAAGCAAGATGATTGTAGTGGCGTTCATTGAGGCCAGTGCATCTGAAGAAATACCACCTTCGGCACTGGTAACACTGGATGTCGTTTTGTACGGACAATTTACACTTGTGGCGACCGCAAATGCTCACAGCCTCAGCGGGTGTTTGTTGAGCTCCGGCACTACTAGGTCTAACTGGGGCCACTGTTATAAGGAACGAGCAATATGCAATATAAAACAGATACAGAAATAGATACAATGTAATCGAAAAATTTCCAATCAATGGGCTATTCGGTGACGAATAACAGTAAACGTATGCAATTGTTTGATGCCCAGGGCACCAATAGGACGAAATTATGAGTAAACAATAACAGCAACAGAATTCAAATCAAATTTAGAGTTACCCGCCACAAGCGGAAGTTTATTAAACATGCGATTTTTGGTATGAATTTCACATGCTGCATAATATGGTCCATTGAAAGTTTGTTGGAAGGCGTCTCTGAAAAAGAAAAATTGTCTGCTTTATGAGATTCGTGACCTGCCTTACTGAAAGTCATGTGAGAAGCATACCGAAATGGCAGACAACACTTGCAACCTTGTCTGTTTCCCGTAAATTTATTATCACTATTACTCTATAGCCTTTTCAGTAACGTTTATTCTATGATAACCCAAGTCACTATTGGGGTGAGCGGCGGCTCGAACCACATTATCTACTGGTCAGGCTCATGACTGTTGTGGCGTCTTGTGAAGTATTTTGTACCTCATAATTTTCATTGTTCTCCACCATCCTCACCTTCCTCAAATGCACGTGTACACTCGATGTTTAAACCATGTGATTTGAATCAATTAACAAATGCAAGTTTCACTTCCAAGGTCGCGAGCCCTGTGTTATCTCTCTGTGGTCAGTGTAAGTTGCGTAGGGATTTTGGGAGAGTTAAGGACTAACGAAATCGGCCTATATCTCAGCACATTTCCAAACTCATCTGTCGTCCGAAATATTTCCGTTATGGCTTCCAAAATTACTTTGGAACTACATGACAGGACGCATCAATTGGATACTGCATTCCGTGCGGTGGAACTT
>JTDE01003898.1:25855-51817 GCA_014338405.1 Paragonimus skrjabini miyazakii
TGTTGCCCTGCTCACATGGAATCATAGGTTTTTGTTTCAACGAAGCCAGTTGCAGTTGCGGTGACGTTTACATAGGCAGAACTGACCGACTGCTATCTCAACAATTGGCTGAACACGTCCCAAACTAGTTAAAACAGCTCATGAGACAATATCCTGAAAGCGGTTAATCCGTTACTCGAGGCTCTGTATCATCAATCGCCAGATACCTCATGAGAATAAGTCACCAGGTTGACCCAAATAGATCAAATAGATTGAACATCACACAGAACTGATCGCAGCTGTCGCATTCCCATCGACTTTCCAGTTCGCCTCCTTCGAAAAGAAGCACTAGACTCGAGCTTCGTTCTCATTAGAGCTCGTCAGTAATGTATATCCTTGCCACTGCCGGGACTAAAACTCCGGCAGCGCTGTTCATGAGGCAACCTTGTTGACCACTGTGCCACTGACCTCACGTTAGGCACGACCGAATTATCATATGTGAACACTCAACCACCTTCGCTTGTGAGTAATGATCAGGTTACCCGATCGCCTCGAGAGGAGACACAGTTACTGTCTGTTAACTCCAATCGATGACCCCTCGACTAGGACTTCTGTCCAAGTTGAAGTCACAGAAATCACTGACTTGTTGAGCGGTATTTTATTATTTATGAGTAGTAGGGGATTTTGGTTTTCATATAGATTGAACATTTGGTTGTTCGTTGAGATTGACAAGTAGATCGGAATAATCCAGTCACTAAATATGATGACATCATCAGTGCGTGATTGTCTGAGCGTTGCAATCGAAATACGAAGCTCGGCGGATAAACGGAGGCCGAAGAAGTGAGATCACCTCCACGAACACTTACTGGTGTTACTGAATAAACGACTGTTATGAACCGAGAATACGGATAGCGGAAGGATTGTTTATTTGGAAAATCAGCATATAGGGTATATTTTAGAAGAGACCCAATTGCGAAAAATCTGAACTTCGTGTAGATTCAAACCAGCGTCAGCAACTACATGCCCAAACGCGGCAAATGTTCTACCAGCTGAGCTACGATGCCGCACCGGAAGCTCAGAAATTTCTGTCGCTAGTTCGAATCCATCCGACGTTCAGATTTTTCGCAGTTGGGTCTCTTCTAAATTATCAAATCTGCCAAACTACTTACCAGTAATATGTTATATGCTTTAGCACTATCTCGAGCACAAACACACCTGAACATAACACTAATCCGGAGATGCCACTGTTGTTAATGTAACATTTATGCATGCAAGACACTATTTCTTGCCGGGGTGCATTCCAGTGTTCTTTGTTGTATTTTTCCCAGGTTACTGCGAAGCCTAAATACGCACTTTCGCCCGACTACTGACGTGTGTAATGTGATCGTTCATCATTACTGTACGGTAACAAACCGAAGGGACAAGTTTGTTTTACTGGTCATGGTTTATGCACGCACTTGATTAACAGAATATTATACTGAGCTGATGAGATGAAGCAATGACGACATGAATTTCGGTGTACAGCATCGTTGTCCGGCAACTGATTATCCAACAAAGATATCCAATAGGGAATACAAACCTCTGTTTTGGTTTGGACTCTGTTTAAACCGGTTGTTAGTTCTTTTTGACGACCCAAACTCTTCGAAGGTGATCAAACGGTAGTGACCCAATACATTGGTGAGAACAGGAAATCGAGCGGGGAGAGCTGATTTCTTCAAACAGACCTCTAGATTACGAATCCTTCTATAGACAGCTGGTTCGCTAAATCCGAACCCCACTGACCACGTTCGATATTATTTAGAGTGTAAGATAAATCACCCTGATGGCGAGTTGAGGCCACATTCCAGTGTCATATGCTATCGATTTATTGAAAGCAATTTGAGAGGAATGGCTGAAGCGACTTATATAAATTAAAAATTTTGAAACACCGAATGTAAAGTGCATCAATAGATTTATTCACTGGAGATAAAAGTGTTGTTTTCGTCTTGGATTCTTCGCTGATTGGTTGTTTTGAACATGAGAGCGTGTAGAACCGACCAAATTAGAAACATCGGTAGCAAAGTTCATGTCGCTGAATCTCTGTAATTTGTCACATAAGATAAAACAGGAGATCCCTTGTATTTTTGCAACAAATTGGAGGAGATTATAAGTAACCGTATTTTCTAGTTAGTTGGTCCAAACGCTACTACAAAAGGGTTACTTTGAAATGAATGTATTAAGGTGTACAATGAGACGGCGTCATGAATGCAAGGTCAGAAGAAAAGAGTTGTAGAACATTGCAATGCTTAAGTACACCGCATTCTGCGCTGTTAAAGGCTCCATTCATACAATTTATGGAGATGAGGAATTGGGCTGCTAAAGTCTTTGATGAAAACAACTTAAAAACGCTGCGTTCCAGGACTTCCACTGGTTTATGCTGTACAGAGATTCCGATCACGGTATATGCACGTCTGATGACATCTGACAGTATTCGCTCACGCTGGCTTTCAGTACACTGAATTCAGCTTCGTATTTGATACAAAAACCATTCCGGACCTCTACTTGATGACATCTAGTGATTTAGTGTGTTCTTCCTCGATGAATATGTCAAAAAAATTAATTATCTCACACACTGGCCTCCAATGGGCAAAAAACTATCACCGTCACTGATATCCTCAAAATGTTACATCTGTGAAATAACATGGCAAACAGTCTGGATTTGCTTGTTTCTCAGTCGATGACACACTTTAGACAAGCAAGTTTATGAGGAAAAATCGTAAGAAGCAATAAAGTCTCTTCACCACATTGTTCCTCAAACACAATCTATCGGAACTGCGATCAAACACAGATAGAAAAACTTTAAATGTTAGACAGTAAGACGTGTATTTTTCCTTCGACAACCACGCCATGTTTTCACTCACTGTTATCAAAAACAGGCGCAGCCGTCCAATTCATCAACTACCATTAGTATATCACAATATACGCGGTTTGATTATTATGCAAACCGACCTAGTTGACAGAAGTGTTTTCGGTTTCATCAAAATTAATTTTTGGTTTTGAAATTTTAATTAGAGTGATCAGTGAAAAATCACACATTTGTATGTGTCATTTGCTACGGGGTTTTGAAACACACTAGTGTAACGTGTTAGCTGTGGTCACGTGTACATTAGATGGCCGAACGTAAGGTGCACGCAATTCAAATTGGTGCCACGGAATTTGCCTGATTCCCGGTGAGTGTTCTGATTGGTAGATATTCAAGACACAGGAGGGCTAACACCGTAAAGATACCGTGAACAACTGCAAGAAAATTGTTGTGTCGTTTTATAAGACCAGGAAACAACCTTTTTGTGTAGGAAAGATTCAGAAGCAAAGGGCGATGAGTTCCAAAGTGGTTCTAAATTAAGTAGACTGCGTAAAATAAAAACCCTCTAAAAATAAAACAATAACAAGAAAACGTTAATAGGTGTCACAGATTTAACTGACAAATATAAGAGGTTGTTTTCAATTTGTATCACAAAGCATTTTATCTGGTCTGTTCATTGGTGTGTTCAAATTGCTTAAGGCAACCCAACTGAGGTGTCGCCTATCTAGACGTGACAACAGTGCCCGCATTTAGAACATTGAATAAGACGTCCAGTTTAGTGATTTAGAAAATGGAAAAAGTTAATCCACATACAGGAATTTATTTGAATGCATAGGAAACGTGAACTGTCTTCTTTAGCCATAAATCAACGTATAAATTCGGCAAGGTTATGATGCCAACATATCTGACATTACTAAGAGTTAGACAAGTAAGTAAATTTTGTAAGAGGCCAAAACGACACCATATATGTATACGGTCCTAAGATCGCTCCTCTCCCATCGCTTTCAATAGTAGCTCATGCTCCCAGGGCTCACGGTTCCTAACTCAAAACAACCACTTGACGATAAAACCAAGGCGGAAATACTAATCTTATCTGCAGTGAATAAACCTATTGACTCATCTTACATTCAATACTCCAAAATTCCTAATTCGCATAATTCATCTCAGCTATTCATCGCGGATTGCTTCAAGTCAGTTGGTAATGACAGATCGATCGATAAAAACCTGCTCTGTGTTTTCTCATCAACGACAGAAACACCGCTTGTTCTCCCCCAGCTTTTGACAGACATGTGGTTACTGGACGTAAATCGTGAGCATAATTAGTTGATAAGTATTGCAAGATGCTGATGACTTTTTAGTTCATTTAGTCAGAAACGAAATCCACATTAGGTAGCAACTTTTGTATTAACACAAGAATTTTTGACTAACCCACAACGAAAGGAAGCATTAGCTTCGCCAGTTGGCGTGTGTTATCATCGGAGCATTTCCGCGCTGAGACCGGAATTTTCATTCCCACTCTCGTGAGTCTGTAGCAAACCTGTTAATCACCACTCCAGTGGTCTCATAATAGACAAAGCCACATTACGCTGTCTCAACGAGTAAATATGGCTCCGCGTGAATAGCGCTGAACATGCTTGATCATTTCGATGGGGCAACTAACATATCGTTCGCTCAAACCGCATAGCAACTGCCTTCGCTGAAACAAAAACCTATGATTCCATGTGAGCAGGGCAACACAGATAATTCGCGAGTGAACTTGATGCGCACTGATACAGTGTTAACCTCAAGACAATGCCTGTGTTTGCGTCAAAGACTGATACGCACAGATAACTGACCAATAATACTGTTCGTTCTACGCTGCTTATATGAATGCCAATAACTCAATGCTTCGATAGAGTAGCAACGCAATGAATCATGTGACTGGGTTATCCGAATGATATGTTTCCATGCTTTGAGACGCAATAAGGGATTCTGGATTTATACTTAAATAATGTGTTATTATCTGTTATTGAATCATCGCGTGCAATAGTAACAACCATAACCTCACATACGCGGCTAATGTTCTGATGCGGAACATTCCAAACCAGCATAATTGTTGGAGAGATTCACAAGTTCTGCTTGTAGATACTACACACAATGTTTGACGAGAAGGGACATCACCAGCAGGGAGCTATTTCGCAGTTTTACACTGTGAGAGAGGTGAAGATAAAAAAGGAATCGACTTTTCAAGACAAATCTGTGATTCTCCATTTCGACTCTAAACTGTGCCTTTCAGATTACTTGTCTCGAGAGGGAGAGAGGGAATTAGTCGCTGAGAATTGTTCGACAATATTTATACTATTTATACATACTTTACTGTGAACAGTGGAATCAGACAAAGACGTCACTATTGCAATCAGTAACATTCCTAAGCTTCCGACTTCGTAAAAACCATACGGATGATTACAGAACTTGGCGGGGAAGTATTTTCACATCTGATATTCCGTAGTATTCCTTGTCTCACGTATTTCAGAATCCTGTCAAAGGTATCTCATTCATCTTCAACAATGAAATTAAACAACGGCTTGGTTACTCTTTCAACTGTAAACTTTCTGATTCATTCAACCGAGGGATCGAATGAAAGTGGAACAGTGAGGAATTTGTTGAAAATGATGAAGGAAATATGTGCAAACCTAGGCACATGCAATAAAAAAAACGTTACCTGGTATGATGTGAATATAATATTTACGTGTTCATTCATATTCATCGGTGAATTTTGCTCGAGTTGGCCGAATTCATTTCGAGGAATCACAGTTAATATCCTATTGATTACAATTGATTACCCAATGAGTAGGATACCGCATTCACGAAAATCTCTAAACTTATCGACTATTGCCTTCAGCAGTAATAAGCTGTCGAAGATTGGTTTGACAGATCGAATACCTTCTTACTCAGAATGACACTTCAGCCGAATTTATTCAGTGAAGCAACGCTAGATTAAAGTTACATTCTAGTTAGAGCCTGTCAGCATTTCATGACCCACATTCTTATCAGTTAACCGTGTTTGCCGCCACGTCATTGATCCCAAATCAAGCACGATCGAATTGTCATGTACATTCATTTTTGGGTACAATTCAGCCTGTCTGATCGTACTTGCAAACTTCAGTCGACAAGTACCAAGAATATGACTTCTAAGCCAATGCTACGTTGAACATTTCATCAAAGTTACCTTGAAGTGCAAGTTGAACACAACTCATGTTTGGTTACATCTTTCGTATTCGGACAGTGTTTCCAGCCAGTCCCGTGGGACTCTAACAAAGAACGAACATTTAATCTAATGCTTTCGTGGAAACCGATTGGCTGACAAGCCTTCGCTAGGATGAGTGACGTTCACCATATGCCAAGCAAATCCCAGGTGGTTCTCTGTAAACAACATCATTGGGACTTCGAGCGACTGCATCAATTGGATCAGCATGAGCCAGCTCATGATCGGGTTTTACAGCCAACACTCGTTTTACGCCGCTCCCTCTCAAACTGTCATTTCAATGGAATCCACATCGTCCCTGACTGAAATCGTCCGGCTGGACTGGCAGTACTGATATTCGAACCGGCCATCAGGTCGTACAAAGCTGAATTCAACATGCCCCAGATCATCACCCATGGGAAGTGGGTGTCCTAAAGACCTGACTCGTGTTGGTATGGATCTCCTGGTTTTGAGTGTTCAAAACTTATTTCAACAGATGTATACTCAATTTTCACTTATATTGTGTGTATTTCACAAGTATCGTTTCGTCAGAACTGAGAAAACTGACATGCTGAATCTCAGTATTCAATATTTACTGTTGTTTATTCATACTTCGGAATACACTGTCGATACAACTTTGTCGGTAGTGTACATCACCGGAGGTGAGACGTGAAGCGTCACATGATTGAAATTTGGAAGCCTCGAGTTCACTCTTGTGTTGCATTCTGAAGTACAACAAACTCGAGTTCACTCTTGTGTTGCATTCTGAAGTACACACAACAAACTGGTCGGTTTCATTCTGAGCATTGTTCTAATCATCTGCATCGTGCATTTTACTATGCATACCACCGTCTTACTATGATTCGCTGACGTCTCGAAGCTTCTGTAGACTATTCTGTTTAGACACCGTTTTGTCCATGTGTGTACACGTTATTTGTATCGTGTTCTCGTTCATGGACCAAGAGTTTGCGTCGTTGCTTTTTTGAGTCTGTGTCATTTTCTGCTGGCCTAATGACTGTTTCTTGCTTTGTCGTTATTTTTCTGTTTGTGCATGTCTGAAGCTTTTACTTGCACTTAATCTGCGGGTGTAGGCAGGATGAATTTCAGCACTATACTGCCTGTCAGCAGCCATGAAGGAGCTAATATTTTGGTATTGAACTGTGGTAGAAATAATACCAAAAGAACACTCATGTGCATTCTGGCAGGGAGTGATGTTTTGCATACATGTGCGTGGTACATAAAATCGTGGCCTCCGGACCTAGTATTTTGTGCAAGTGAGCATTTTTGTTCGTGTTACTGTTGAAGCGTATACTCCTGTGTCGATTCCGTGTGTAAACTATTATTGTGTCACCCGCGTTCTCGGCTCAAAACAGTAGCCTATGTTCAGGTTTGAAAGTCTTCGCTCGGTTCATGGGTTTTTTATTGCGACGGTTTACAAACCAAATAGCTAGAACGAAATAGATTGGGACCAACTAGCAAACTTGGGACTACTTTCAATTGATTCACTCACATGATTATGAACTGACCTACATCGCATTGAGGTCAGGTGTGAATGAATTTGACGGTAGATAAGATACGGCTCAGCAAAAAATTTGGACCAACTCACTGGCCAAAATAAAATGAACAGAACAAAACCGGAAAAACATGGAAAATCTATGTTCCGACAGTCAAGGTTAGGTCACGCCCTATTTTTCGGAGAATTTTCTTGTATAAATTTGTAACTTCGTAACCTAATCCCCGAAGTAACTATTCATGAGAACAAGTGAAAATAATTTTATATAATCTGATTGTAATTGATCTAATCACCTGTATGCCATAGCTGTGTATAGCAAAGCTGTGAAGATATTCTGGTTGTTGTGTGTTTGGGGTTAGTTTACAGATTTGAACAGTTTGGTTCTTATAAAGGTTTTTTTAGTTAATCCAACTTAGATTATGTGTCGAAGCTCGTGCGAAAATTCACTTTTTGACCGGTGCAAAGATATACACTACACATTTTACAATTTCTGTTAAACTTATTTGTGGATGCTGTCAATTAAACAGTTCGCATAGTGAAAGGTGTTTTTAGCCTATTTACGGATATAAAGTCCCCGGGAAGAATTTTCACATATGCACTAGTCAATTCCTAATTTGTAACTCTGTGCATAAAATCAGTCGCCACTGTGCTCTGTCCAGTCCCCTAACAAAATGCAATGATTTTTATTGGAGAATATTTGAAAGCAAGTAAATTTCATCAAAAAATCTACCACCTACTGTATTTCTACACGTTTGCAGAAAGTCCATACAACCCTTTAATTATGTTCTCTGTAAATTATCCGTATACATTCTATCTAGTTTTCTGTCAATTATATATTTTGTTAACACCAGCTACGTACAGTTAAGATATTTGCTCGATATTCTGGTACAACATTATCAAAGATTTTCCGAAAACATTAAATCTAAACTGTATGGCGCCATTTTTACAAACCTGATGTAGCTGTTCATTTTCCGTTTCGTATTGTTTCCACATCAGTGAGGAAGGTTGAGATAATTTTTGAGTAACCTAATCAATTTTATTTAAACACGGTTTGATATCTTAAATTTGCTTCAACAAACCGCGACTCTCATTCGCACAGGTATCATTAACTTCAAGTTGAACATCACCCACAATTGATCGCAGCTGTCGCATCCCCATAGACTTTCCAGTCGGCCCCTTTCGAAAAGAAGCACTAGACTCGAGTTTCGTTCTCATTAGAGTTCGTCAGTAGTGCATATCATCGCCACTGCCGGGACTTGAATTATTCGGGACTACGTAAACCACGAGTGCGCGCACGGCTTTTATTTTTGAAGTTTTATCCCCTTAATGTCAGGTTGTTTCCAGTTTTCTCATCCAGAAATTTTTGACTTTGTATTCTGTCAGATATTTCAAGAAAGTTTTGATCATAAACCCATGTAAATTTCGAAGTTCGTTTACGAAGTATAATTCCTCAATGCCACTACGAAAAAATCTTGTTCCAACAAGGTCCACAAGGGTGTGTAGTCTACATTGTGGATCACGTGACAACTGAAATCGGCGAGCGGAACACTTGATTTATGGACGGCGTTTTTTTGGAGAATACATGTTACTGACACCAGCGACAGAGGGTAACTTGTTGAATGTAATCCATTGTGATCAGGTGAAGCGCAGTTATTTTGTGAAGCCGGTGTTCTGACGCAAACAAGTACAATGAACCACAAAACTAGTGAAAGTTTCTGAAAATTATCAGTCATTCACCCGGAATAATGAACATAACTCAAGCGAACTAACTTACCGGCCTGTTTCTTACGTTAATGCAATAATTATTACGAATTTCTAATGGATCACTATATAAATCTTATAGCCGAATTTTAAAAATTTAAAAATTTAAAAATTCACAGCGCAGGTCAACACTGGAGGAAACTGAAATTTTTCTCACGGGTTTTATTACACACTATGCGTGACTCTGCTATTTGTTCCAGAACACTGTTTGCTTCAACTGTGAAACTGTAGACGTTCTACCATAGAAGTTCAACATACTTGTTGCGTCAACAGCTTTCCATAATCTGCATAAGCTGTTGAGATTCCGAATGTACACAGACTATTTTGGAAATGTAAATCCAAGGAAACTTGACTCCGTTAGTTTAATATGACGTATGCATTGCTGAGTCGTCTTGTTGAATCATAAGAGTTTCATGTTGTTGTAACGTGAATATAAACAATCGGAGGCCATCGGATATATTATTATGAGTTACCGTGTGTTGAATATGATACAACATTACTACCTTCATACTGGCTATCGAAAGTTCAGCAAAATCATCAGCGACTGAACATTGTTGATCCACTGATGGTATCACACTTTACCCTTTACGAAGACAATAACAGTATCTCGGTGTAGGCGATTTACTCAGGGTGATTTTTCCTCGTCACTAAAAACCTCAACAATCCACTGATGAGTCCAAGACATACGGGGTTCCCATCTTAGTAAATAAGGCTGAATTTCGTTCCTTACCAGAGAAAACATACGTCCTGACTTCCGTTGGGTCAACAAGACAGTGTCTGTTACGTAATCCACATTGAAACGCTAAACTAAAGTGGCTGTTTAGTTACCAAAACACATTGGACAGTATTGTGTGTCATTGAGGTGATTTCGCGTTTAACCTGTTCAGATAAGGTATGCGACCATTGTTCGTTGTTCGCATTTTTATGTGAAATGTTATTTCTGAAGAAGTGATGAAAACAAACTGCAATCTGTGTGGTAGTACGTTCATTTGTCTTACACGCATACGCATTTGTCTGAACGGGAATGTTTCCTTCTTCCGGCTGAGTCAATGCACTATCTGGGAGCACGACTAAAGGCACGAACATTCTGATTACACTGGTATCCAACAGCTATATTCAGAGCTTGGGTATTACTTAACAAACAGTATTTTCGTGGTTAATGCCTTTTTGTGATTAGTCACAAGAACTTTCTGGTAGGTACTGATGTCAGAAAACGGTGTATTTATTCTACACAGTAAAGTACAACTGTGAGCTAATTTGTATCAGTTTGATGCCGCTTCTGACATTAGTCCTTCGAACTTGATGGTAAAAATTGTGTTGTGTATAGCATA
The DNA here is from genome assembly GCA_014338405.1 of Paragonimus skrjabini miyazakii. NCBI lineage: Eukaryota > Metazoa > Platyhelminthes > Trematoda > Plagiorchiida > Troglotrematidae > Paragonimus > Paragonimus skrjabini miyazakii. The sequence continues at coordinate 36,505 of JTDE01003898.1, forward strand.
TTTGTATACATTCGCTTACTATCTAACCCTGAATATATTCCGGAGTGAAGTGAAATATGAGTTTACTTCTCTGCTCGTCGAACGCTATGAGAATCAGGAATATTGACTCCAACGCAATAATGCAGCTGGTCTACAACACTGACCCCACAATTCACGCGCTCAGCAATTTTGCGACTAAGTAGATGAGATGCACGCATCTTGACCACAAGTTGCAGTCTCTGTCATTCGGTCGACCCCTGTGTTACAAAGCCAGAAACGTCGTTGAACTAGATTTGATCGGAAACTGTGTTGTGTGCACGAGCAAGTATACGTCTGTGTGTGATAAGTCCATCACTCACAACAGCACCTACCTGAGTCGATAAACAGTATTGACTAGTGCCAGGTTGACCTACAACTGGTGCGAAATTAGTAACATATTGATCGATGGTTGCGGACCAGATCGTGATTGCACGCGATGTGAGGCAGACACGCACACGCACGCAAACAACTACACGGCACACAAGCGTCTCTGAGACCAAATATTTTTGGTTGATTTCTAACGGATGTTGACAGTTGTGTTCTAGATCACAGAGAACAGGTTCACACAGTGAACGTTTGCAAGACGATAAAGTGGAAGTGTTCAGAGTAAAATGAAGAACAACAGAGTATACTTTTGGTTTTACGACCTGCTAAGTCATTGTTGATATATACCTATGTACAATCAACACGCTCGACGAAAAATTACAAGACCACTCAAAATCTCACAGCTAGTTTCGTTATCGCAAGTAGCAGTCTATCATCTCAGTTTTAACCAATTCAGGTCGTCACCCGCTGTACTAAAAATGGTTAGTTGATACATGTTTATTTCTAAGGAGTTACTGAATAAAGTAGCAAAGTCGCCTCGATAGACCTTTAGGATCACATTCGCCTGTGATCCACTGAATGAAACTCGTAAAGCTAACATTTTTCGCACCGATTCAGAATCTTAATACAACCCCTAAGAGCTTTTGGTCATAATCCGAAAACCTTCAACCTGAGTTCCAAGTAAACCCAACCGTAACTCATTAAGGAGTGGTAAATACCGGTGTGGTTTATAGAGCTATCCTACACGGTTTGTTGAGCCTTGAGGGAAACACTGAATTTTAATGCACAGTAAACAAAAGTGCTCAGTTTGAGAAGTTTTGTCATTGCTGTCTCATGATACTTTCTAGGTTGAACACAGAAAACGACCGAAATTACACATGTACATACGAAATAAAAAAAGTACGTTGATCATAACGGAAGCTCGTAGTCCTTAGTAAAAGAACACACAGAAATGTTTCACTACCGCTTAACACGCTGATTAGTGTTTCACTATGAATACTGGATAATGCAGATCACTATGCTAATCGCTTAGTTCTCAAACTGGGAGCTCATGTGAGTAGCACCGTATTGCCGGCGTATTCCCTTGATATATGCCTCCACACTGTCTACAGTCTACTATCTGAAACTCATTCACCATTTTTTCTGTCCGGATTGTTTTTCTGGATATCCAGTCATTATGAAATGGTATTTCTTTCTCAATTCTCCCTTGATGCATCCTTTAATGACACTCCATACCATTTTAAAGGGGTTGGGAGCATTTGAATATGGTGCCAGTCTGAGTAGTTTTCATCTCTCTCTCTCTCTTGTTCATCATCCAGAAAGCAGTCCTAGCATTGCACAGCACTGTGCATTTACAAATGAGTCGTCACCATCCACTGACAATCGGCTGAGAGTTGTTTGCCGCGAATGATTCTTCTCTTTACAAGACAGTCGATGATGCCCCCCATTATTAACTGTACCACCGTTTTGTCAAATACCTGTCCTTCACTGTTGGTAATTTTTCTTAATGATTTTTCACATCGGTACCTTTCCAAAATTAACTGAATAGCAAAGAATATATTTCGTTCTTTATCACCCTATCATACAGGGGGAAGCTACCACTGAAATTATCACCCGCCGAGTTTGTAATGCAGTCGACAGTGCCTATCCTGCAGCACGAGTCATCTTATCGTTCAATACCTGCCTGGTACTGGTGCCACACATCAAAGATAGCTTGCCTAGGTTTTCTTCGTCTTTTTGTGTTTATTCACTCACCTGTTGTTGTCAAGCCGGTTAAGTTGGGAGAACCACAAAGCGGCTATCAGAAACGGTTCGTGAACACCTCCCAAAATGGCTTCGCAATGGTTCCATAAAGCCCATTTCCAGTGCAATCGGTTCACATCTAATTGACACTGGTCATCAAATTGACTCGGACGAAGCCTTCCGAGTCATCTACAAGGTTCGTCAAACCCACTCCAGAGCTGTCAGATTGCGACTGTTATCCACGGCCGAGGCAATTGCCATCAGACTCTACAACCTCTGTCTTTGTGCCCAAAAACAGTTCATGCCAACTCCAAATCTGCCTTGGCCAACTATTCCACTCTCACTTGAAACCCAAGCAGGTGTGAACCACTTGACACCACCGAATGCCTGTCACACGGTAGGCACGAGTGATAATGCCACACATTCACCAACACTCACACCCCCCTTCATTAGACTGTGATCCACCCCATGTCTATGATTCTAATGACCTATTTGACTTGCTCTAATTTTTCATATATAAAACGCATATACCCTATGTAATTCTAAAAAGCCCGATGAGAATTACCGAAAACAGCTGTTCGCATAACTGACTTCTTATGAATTCTATGGGAATCTGGAAACGATTATTACATACTGAGTTGAAAATCGTTAAATTTATCCGTGTGATCACTTACTGGTCATCTCATTGGTAGCTGTAAGTAGACAAATGTCAATAGAATATAAGCACAAACTTGTACGATTTTGAATCTGTGATTTTGCGTTCATCATCGCTCATATCACCAAATTATGAACAGTCACTGTTCGTGAAAATGAACAAAATTCATTTGTAAGTCCTTGGTTGATTCGTGTCTTAATTACCTTTGAAAAAATAACTTATAGGTTAAAATGGAGGAAATAGCCTCGATTAAATGATGCGACCATTCTGGAATGGCATGACTGAATCATCAGCCTAAGATTGTCTGGTCACACAGAAGTCCGAGACCGTGAGAATGGGGTACGTAATTGTCGCATGGCAGGCACGAGTGATAATGCCACACATTCACCAACACTCACACCCCCCTTCATTAGACTGTGATCCACCCCATGTCTATGATTCTAATGACCTATTTGACTTGCTCTAATTTTTCACATATAAAACCCATGTACTCTATGTAATTGTAAAAGCCCGGTAAGCATGACTGAAAACAGCTGTTCGCATAACTGACTTCTTATATTTCGTTCTGTCAACCCATATGATTTCGTATCCATCGATCTGGTACAGTTGGATGTGCTCAACAGGTTCAACATGGGATTAAACTATTATCATTTTTGTTTTTCATTTTCTGTTAAGTTTATTGTTACCGAATCGCCTTTAGCGTAAACAGTTGTTTATTCAAGTGATACACAGAAATAGTTAAGGAAATTCCCACATCGAGTTCGGTTTTCAATATTGACTATATACACTTCAAAATCAGTCACAGGTTTCCACCAATCCGTGGTAACACTTCGTCAACCGGATACTCATGGAATTTCGTGGAAAGACAACCACTGTGCACTAAACAACAGGGACCAGGATTATTAAGTTTCCTGATTCATGTAAAACTAGTATATGTCAGTAGACCAATAACTCAGACAAATTCCAGCCAGCTATCTTCATGGTCATGAGCTGCCACACCGCATTTCATTGTGTTGCAATACTACATTACGTGAATTTTATATGAACTCATAGTTGTTATTCATATGAAAAGCGGAGTGATAGTTTTATATGTACATTTAAGTTGGCAATCTGCGTCCAATCACAGATTCACGAGTCCCGGCTGGTGGTTGGCACAACTCATTGAGTGAATGATGGCTTCCGTGATCTCACCTTAACATGGAAACAACGTAATGATTTGATAACAAGGCTCTTAATCACATCACTGCTTGGTGGAAACCGTCAGACACTTTTACGTGATGTTCGAAATAATTCATATCATTCAACCAGCCCAGATTATTCATTACTGTTTGATAACAGCAAACTGATAACTATACATTACCCCACATAGAACTGACCCTCATGTGAGTCACGCATTTTCAGACTCGTACCTTTCCTCACCTCCAATTCACAAACGTATCGATCAGATGATCGCACGTCGTTTGTGTTCAAGGTGGGATAAGAGAAAACATTGTGTCTCTCGGTTGTACCACATATTGCGCTAACTAGTCATGACAGTTTACAGACTGATGTTTTTCTTTGAAGCGATTCGCCATGAAGCCGAAAAGTTATAGATATCGATTTGTGCTCTGATGGCGTTTCAAGGATTGGACGAGGGTGAACGTGACGCAGTGGCAACAGCGAGAAGATAGGAAATTGTTTGAACGTAGTCAGTACTATCTAACCTATATATATATGTAAATTAATTTATACACCGCTACAGAGTTTTTGATTATGAATATAGCAAGCTCGCTGTTTAGAAATCTTGGTCTGTAGGGGGATTATTACAAAAACACAACACGCAACATGATAGTCCTTTACTTCAATCACCATGATTGGTCACTGGATGATCCTCTATGTTGTAATCTGGACGACATCGGCGTTTGCCAAACCTCTACAGTGGACTCCTATATTGACTTGTGTTAATTTTATATGGCTACCTTTTCAAAGTTCAGTTGACCCATGCGTGAGCTTTGAGAACGGAAGTATTATTCAACCATGAGCAGTCTTATAGTGTGTCGCTGACATCTTTACGAGGTTTTTCGCTTGCTCATTGAGAATAAATAGACGTCAAGTAAACATTCACTGTTACGACTTGCAGTGGCTTCATTCGAATAAATTAGAAAACTTAGAACTCGGAATAGCACTGTATTGAAATACTGTTTCGTTACGAAGTGTACCGTAGAGTGATTAGAAAAGTGAGCATACTTTCATTGTTGGTATCACTATCATTGATCACATGTCAAACAAATGTTAGTGGTCATCATGAGATTTCAATCAGCAACGAATGAAATAACAGAGAAAACTAGTTTGCAACGAAGCATCAGAGAGATAAAATGACTGACATGCAGTAGCGGATGAAATATTAGGCCTAGACTTATACAGTGGAAAGATCTAACGAGTGGTCTGACTGCTGTAAGCATTTCGGACTGCGTTAATCACATGACTCAGTGTTTGTGTTCCCGAAATTAGGCCAAGTCTTTATGGACTGTGACGAAATTCGGCACCATTCACGCACCGGAGTTGAGTCGCGCAATTCAGCTGTCAATATCAATGTGCCAATAGCTCATCATCGGTCACGGCTAAGGTGAGCTAGTTCTGAAGGGTCCTTAGTGTATTGGAACGAGAACATACGAGACGCTAAATCCTAAAGGTGCTGAAAGTCAACTGAAGGATTGTGTGAGTAACACCCAAGTGGGTTGAAAGCCATGGGAATTGTACACAGACTCAAAAGCACAACTACGAAAGAGAACTGAATGCTTCTAGGGGCTATAACAGCCAATTTATCTGGCTCTCGGTCGAACTCGCAGAAAGTTTGACAGTTTTCAGCTTCCTCAACAATGCTTGGACAACAGGGTTTGGTTCTTAAAGATTTTAATGTCTGCCTCATTCTATCTGTCTGGCAGAGCAGGATCAATTAAGTTATAACCGATGATCGGGTGTTGAAGCATAAAATCCAACGACTAACTCACCTGCTTGTCTGTTTCCCTACCGAACAGGCAAGTATCTTAAAGGTTAGCAGCCATCCAGCAACGTAGCGACTCGGAAACCTGTAGAGTAAGTGTAACACTCGGAATTAGGAACTTCAAATAGCTTTAAAAACCTTGCTAGAATTGAAACTTCACGTACGGGTTGCAGTAGGCAGTTCTTATTCATGACACAAGAAGCCGAATTTATGGATGTACGACAGTATTAGAGAAATCATAGCCTGTAATTGGCTGATCGTGTTGACACATACAAAGTCACAAACTGTACATTAATTGGTGCAATACAGAATAAAGGAATGAACGAATACCGGAAGGTGTAACATTGAGTCTGTTCTTCCAATTCTGATGTAATATCTTTAACACGACGTTTGAGTTGGCCCCCTGTTGTGTCAGCGTTTGGATAAGCGATGAATCGAGTGGATTTTCACCACATTAAGTCGCATGTTTAATTTATGCCATGTTTGCTATGAAAATGGAATTGAGCGATTATCCCACCGAAGGTAGAAGCGTAGGCCTACTGTTCCTCTTCTGGAAAACTGGTATGCGGAAGATATGAAGTGAATCTACTGTCCAGGTGAGTTGTTTAGCCGGCTGATGTAATAAGTAAAAGGCACAATCATACAGTAACCAAGTCAGACAAAAAGCTGTAGCACAACGAAAATGTTAGTTGGTCAGCTGTTGATTAATTGATCCATCAGAACTGAGTCAAAAATGACGTACGATATAAAAAAATGAATATGCCCCCTCTCCCCTGAATAGAAATGTTTGTAATGAGAGAGTTGAATAAGTGCTTCTATCGTTACTGATGGAAAGATGTACTTGCCAAACAATTTGTGCATTTCGTGAAATTTATCACACTTCTCGAAGTGGCAGAAAATAACCAGTGAGGTCAACGAAATTTAACTCGAAATAAAGAGATGATTAAATAAGCAGTGTAAAATAATGAAGTCTTTCGATCAGTCCTTAGCTACTGTCACTGGTGAGAAAAAGAACTAAAGTGGTAACTTGTAACCAATATCGGGTGAATGTATGAACTGGATAAAAAACACTGAGGGTTTTAAATAATGGACAAAGAAAGACGGACGTCGAAATTCAGATTACTGCACTGAGTTGGAGAGAAGTATTGCAAATAACTCAGATTGAATACAATGGTTGATTGGGCAGTTATTGAAGGCGAACTGATAAAAATGTATTTCTGTGTTGTACGGTTACATGGGGCGAAAAGACATTTTGTTGAGTCCAACAAAATAAGCGTTCGACTGTTGGTATTAAAGTAGCAGGGGATAATAACGTAATTAGCTTATTTTCATGCATCAACAGTGGAATGGGTTGGCTGGGAGATATGTTGCTTGAAAATTCAGGGAGACGAAAGCCACAAGCAGCCCTCGAATAGTCCTTCATCTGTTTCGGAGTAAACGGTGACTGGAAGTCATCAACCGTTTGTACTCGTAAGAGGCAGGATAATTTTCAACGCTTATTTGGTTCAGAACTATCGTACACGCACAGCACTTTGGACTAGTTTTGAATCTGTTGCAATTTCAAGTACATTAACTGGTTGAACATCCACGCAGACAGAATGAAGGAAAGCTATACTCTTTCTTCACATGCGTCTTAACACAGATCGGGTGTGTGGTCTCTGGTAAATGCCAGTTATTGTTATAGATATCATTTCTCACCCGACCATACATGTGACTCACTTCGCTTCACACACAGTTCCATCATGCCCGGCGTGCTGTCTAACACAGAAGAGATGTGGCGATCATTTGGAATATGGGCGGCGGTGTTATGAGTCAAGATGGATAGAAGAGTACGCACATGAATATGCTAGTATAATCATCACAACCGCATCAGGAGTATTCATATAACATAAGGTGAGAGTATGTGAGTCTAATTCGGAGACGTTGTAAGTAACCTGAAAAGAATGAATTCAACTCTCCTGGTAAAAAATTTGTACACATGTTTCGCTGCCCACAACTGATTGCAGCTACCGAGTCCATTTAAACCTTCTGACCTGCCCCAGTGAAGTATTTTTCACAGGTGAATTTGATTGAACGTTTTGGTATGCCAATCCGGTCATTAGGGCAGTGACTTAGTAGACAACACGGCTTTTCTATGAGAACGTGAACCGAAATTCAAATCCTATTCACCGTAAAGATGTGTACTACTTGCAACCTCTAACTTCCGTTCGAACAGAACTAGCCGAAAGAAAAAGCCGTGATAATCCATGAGTGGTTTTCAAATTATATCTAGTTCAATACTGCCTATCATTAAAACGACTTACTGTTGGACCCTTTACTTTCAATATTGTCCCATCGAAACGACTGGACAATTCGAACTAATAGTCTCCAGTCCAATAATGCAATTTCTTACAGGCCTTCAAGTCCTCTATTGGTCTGCTCCTAGTCTTAATCCCATGGGATTGCCAAATGAATAGGCGCAGCAATCTTCATCAAAAATGGAAAATCTTGGTATTCAGATACGAGAATGAAAGCGACATCCATCAAAACCGATTCGCTCAACCTGCTTTGTTTGTCGGTTGTTCACTCGTGTAAGGCATTTGAGGGTATTATGACCAGTGGGATAAAATCATGAAGGACATATATACTCCTGTGAAAGTTGGTAAGCCGATTTCCCACCGGCATGCTTTAAAGACTACCCAGACAATCGATACCGAGTAGATAAAAATGCAACGAATCAATAAGGAGAATCGTGCACTTCTGTTGTTTTGTTTGTGTCATTTGGGCGGAATGGCTGTTCGTTTTTGTCTGGCGATGCACTTAATGTGAATAAACAAATAAGTCAAGATAAACCGGGTCAGGAGTTATTTCTTAAATATGTCTAATAATGCCCTACTATTCTGCTCCACACTACAGTTCATGTATCGTTTCCTAACTAAAGTTATGCTTAACTGGTCACTGCATTCGCCATTTGCTGGGGCGTGATTGTTCTATCTCTCAACTCCTAGCCTACTCACATTCCAGCGTTTCTTTTCTTCTGCATGAATTGCCACCCCACAACCTTGTTCTTTGTGTAGGCGACGGTCATGTGACTTATCGCTCGATTGGTAGAAAGCTGTCACTCTAACAGTTCTTTCATTTAACTTTAAATGTAACCTTGTTTATACGCTGTCATTTCATTAGACCTATCGGTTGATCGCACAAACAGAAATCTCTTTGTTAGTTGATGTATCTCGTCTCCAATTGTTTTCGATAGAAGTAACATCCGGTTGACCTGAACGGGGTCTTTTAATGTGTCTTGAACTAGAGATGTCCCTGTAGAGTTTGAAACTTCGATGTAATTTTATCGATTCCACGATAATTGGTAATCAGGTTTGGTATGGTTGATTTTATACGTTGTTCGTAATAGCACTGTGGTTGGGCCTGCCGATTTTACCTTGCTGACCACATCCGGACTGAAGTTGCGCTTGTCTGAGCATTCTGAAAACTGATTTTTGCAGTTAACATGTTGAAAACCGAGTTTTCAGGAAGATAACAAGCGAATATGCAATAGTCGAATGGCTCAATCACTTCTTGTAATTCGTAAAATTGCACTTTTCACCCGATCAATCAGATTCATCTGATCGTTGAGCATTTTAGTCATTTTGAAACAAAAACTTCGTGAACTGGTGTGTCCTGATCTTTTCTGCTACCTTGACCTGTTGGCCAAACTTGTGTGATGCTTTATGCTGGTGGGTTATATTGACTAGGACTTCGATCCATTCAGGTTCAAGCATGTCAGATAGGCTACTGGGATGCAACCAGACAAAAGATAGTTCAGCTCATAGGTTTATATGTCGTATTACTGACTACGTAGGGATGTTTAGACAATGAGGCACGAATATGTGAATATACAGCAGAACTATATTTATAGTTGCAGCACTGCTGCCCTCCATGTACAGAAGGAGATGGTGAGAAAATGTACCTTCAAAGAGAGGGCACTTCGATCGCCCAGCGGTTGACTGTGACGCCGGCGTACTATTCTGTACGGTCGAAAAATCGCACACGAATTCTCAGAAGCTGCATTTAACTAACACAACATCTACTACACACAGCAGTAATTAAAATAAGATACTAATGTCTTATTCACTGAGCTCCCGGACCGGGTTAGCACCTCAATGCCATGGGAGTCAGACTTTTGAATAATTGGCTCCGGGTAAGGTCTCTCAAGAAAACCTTATTTCCTTTTGTATCACAGGTCAAGTTGTTGAATCAGAGATTCAGTTTGAGGTCCCACATGTCACTTTGAGATATACGCGTGGATACATGATGTTGTTTGTCGGGGCAGGGAATTTACATACGCTGCTGGATCAACGCAGCACTGGATGACCGGAAGCCCGGATCACATCGATCGTTATGGAACTGAGCCGTTACGACATCAATGTCACAGCCCTGAATGAGGCAAGGCTTGCAGACCAAGGTAAGCTCTGAAAATCATGTTCTGGTACACTTTATATTAAATAAGTTTCCCGTCAGACGGTGCCGGGGTACATGTCGGTTTCGAAGTCGTTGATCTCATCAGTATATTGACGATAAACGAATCACACAGCATCAGCCCTTGAATTCTGTCCATGCGCCTGCTACTCAGTCGGTGTAATTCTACCACATTTCTTAGTGCTACTTGTTAAACTGTGTGTCATTCTGAGCATACAAAGGACCAGTTCTATGATCAGCTGTCCGCAACAATCCGGTCGGTGCCGGTGACTGATCGATTGTTTGTTCTGGCTGACTTGAATGCTCGGGTTGAGCACGACCCGGTGGCTTGGCCGGGAGTCCTCGGACCCTACGGCATCGGTTCAGTGAACGAGAACGGTGACCGTCTGCTCCGCCTGTGTGCCACTCATAAGCAGGCTATCACAAACACCCGATTCCAGCTGGATACGACCGACATCACGACGTGGACTCAACTACGAAGCGGTCACCGTCATTTGCCTGATTACGAGATTGCGCGGCAAGCCGATGTTCGTGAAGTGCATATCACACGAATGGTGCACGGGACTGAATGTAACACAGACCATAGGCTGACCAAAACTAAATCGTTTATCTATGGCTGCAAGCCTGTCTATTACAGATCCGTCGGAAAACGACAGAAATTGTGTGTAAAACGACTGTAGAGCTGAAAGACGACGACCACCTTACAACGTGTAATTGCTGCTCGTCTGAAAGACGTCGATGTATTCACTACCGCTGAGGGTACGTGGCAGCAGTTCAAGGAGCACATCACGGCAGTATCCACTGAGACAATCGATATCCAACGCCAGAAACGGGCGGACTGTTTCGATTACCACAATGTAACCATCTCTTATTTGTTACGAGAGAAAGATGCAGTGTTTTTCATTTTTTCAATAGACCCGGACAACGAAAACAAACGGGTCACGTTTCGGAGTGTTCGTTATTCGGTCGCTGAACGTCTTCCCGGGGTCAAGAATGAATGGTGGAAAAAACAAGGTGAGTTGATGTCTAGCTAAGCTGGTCACCGAAAACACAAGGGAATTCTACGGTTCGCTGAAAGTGACTTCTCGTCCTTCTTTCCAGTCTACCAAAACACTGATTGGTGTGAACTCAGGTGTTTCGTACACTGAACCAGAGGACACCATGTAAATCTAAAGCAAGCACTTTAGTATCCTACTAGACTGTGAAGAGCCTGCCACAAGATATCGAAGCCTCACTTGTCCTTGTCCTAGATTTGGCAAAGATGCGGACAGCTAAGGTGTAACTGCGAAACGTAAAGTTAGGATGGACTATCATAGAAAACTCTGAGGAATGACTGTCCAATTTTGGGATATGCTTTGCCTTAGTTAGTTCACTCCATCTGTGAGCAGGAAGTACTCCCTCGAGAGTTCAGGTATGCCCTAACATTACCTTTGTTTGGGGGTAAATGTGGTGGATGAAATGCCGAGGGTTATATAGGGACATCAGTCTGTTGAGTTGTGCTGGTATGATGTTAAGACGAATTCTGCCGAACCAGCTCGGCACGGAAACTTTGGAAGCCGAGGTTCCTGAAGGACACTGTGGATTTCGGGTGAGTTTTAGTACAATCGACGTGGTGTTCACTGCTCAGCAGATCCAGGAGAAGCGCTATGAAGGCAACCAGCTGTTTGTGGATTTCACTGAGGACTTTGATTCCGTTAGTTGTGAGGCGTTGTGGACGACGCTTGGTAAGTTTGGATATCCAGGTAAGTTTGTGAATTTGATTAGAATGTTGCAAGTGGGCATGAAGGCGAAAGTACAATCGTGCGGATTGACCTAGGACGATTTTGACATTGTCACTGGTATGAAGCAGGATTTTGTCCCAGCCCCAACCCTATTTAATTTATATTTGGTCGCAATGATAACAGTTGCTCTTCAGGATTTGGTAAAGAATGGTGTTGAGGTTCAATACCGCAAGGATGACTGTTTGCCCAATATTAAACGTTTTGTTGCCCTAAGCCAGCCACGTACTTCGACGATACGCAAGCTCTTGTTTGTGGGTGATAGTATGCTATTTGCACACAGCCTTCGTGTGCACCTATGTAAAAATGCAACACATCTAAAGCGAGAGCCGTGTCTTTATTAATTAAGGGGTGGACAAGTCAGCCGAGATCAACGGACCTTGACCACAAGTTTTTCCCTCAATGTGCACGTAAACGTACAGTCACCGCTTGCTGAGCATTGAAAATCACCTTGCCCATTTTTTGTCCAAAAATGTGACTATTCTGAGAAGGACTATAATGAGTTCCGAGTAATATACATCCGGGCATGTGGAAGATCGCCAAACGCTCTCAACAGTCAACATTTGGTGATCGCTGTTTTCCGGGTGGTCCGTTTTTATGCATAGACTTTCAGTTTTGTTTATCTTGGACAAATGCGGACTCTCCTGGTGAACACCTAGTGTTACAAAGTCATAGGTCGGATTTAAAACAACGGTCATGCTGGACTTCACGAGAACCATACGAGGGATATTACGAGATTGTCCCTAGCTGAATTATTGAAAGACGTAAATTGCTATTCTCATCAAGAATACATACTTCCAAAAATGCCTACTCAGACCCAATATGTGTCTGATTTGCAATGTATAAACTACAATAACGCAAAAGATATAAATAGGGTTGCACAAGGGAGATGACGCTGACATGATCTTCGAAGAAAGCAGATGTGACAGGCCTCGGATCGTATTCTATAAGACTGATGTTAATAGTTCGGTTAGTCTGAATAAAACTCCAAATTTTAATCAGTTGTGTTTATTATGGTTCATAGCATCAAATGTTCCATGAAACGTAACATTCCGTTAGGATAATGCTGCAGAATGTATCACCTCGGTCACGTGAATATTAGTTCTGTACCAAGGAATGTATGTTTCAGATTGTTCAGGACGTAGTCATGATCTAAACCCGCTTAAAAATCGTTGGAGCATAGTCAGTCAACACGTACACAATGATACTGGGATTCAACGTTACAAGCAATGCTGGGAGGTATCTAACAACAAGAGCGGAAAAAACGGAATACAATACTAATTCATTTAAGCTTGCAGTATACATAGAAACCGATAAAATGAGATTCCAAAAGGGAAATGAAAAATCTGTTCTATTTCAGGCCATCGCAGAACCATAGGGATACCGGATATTTCCACCTGCCTTGCTGATATATATGGATGAAAACTACATTTCTGTGTATATAGTTTGACGCACGGCCCTCTCCAGCAGTTGAAGGAAATCAAATCTCTAATAAATCTGTCTTTCACGTTATTACAGTGGCAACGCAAAGCAAAGTGAATTATGGAGCTCTAGAGTAGATTAAAGACTCATCTTCGTTCTGCTGAATTCTATACATTTTACGCAAGTGCACTGTCATCCAGTCGCATACTGACTACCGTCTGAAAGTGCCGTGCGCCTCTCGATCGCAAGCAAACTGCAGTTAGCTGGCGTAGAATAGTGATACAAGTCTGCTGAATCATAGATTATGAGGGTTAAGAGAGACAATACGTTAACGTTTAATGAGGTACACCTCAGCTGCTGCAATACAGCAAAAGCGGGTAGAACAATTTCAGTTCACAGTGCACAAATTCCGTGCTGTTCTTGAAGTATAACGTATAACTCCACTAAGCTATCGAAGGAGAGTCCACTCAGCTGAGGCTCAAATGATAATTTAGTCTCTTCAATGTGATTCTGAATAACCTACTCAGTACAAACGATAACAGAAGACTGCTCACACAATCCCGAAAAATAAACGTCGTGTTTATATTCGAAACTTCAAGAGAATCGTAAAGTTGGCGGCTTATTATGAAGTTTGAAGATTACTATAATGAAATTACAATTGTAGTGAGCAGCTGAACGAGATACAGTAAGCTTCAATGATGAATAAATATCAGCCTTGATAGACCTGATGGATAGAAGGACTACTTACGTAAGTTGTGGAAGGACACAATATTGTACTACGCACCTGTTTGAAGATGACTCATCGATTATCTGGAAGTTTGAACATTAAATATAACTTGGTTTTTCTACGAGTGAAATAAAGCATGTATTCACGTCTACAAACCATTTGTTACAATGTTTGGATCATATGTATACTAACCGTTTAATATTTTAGTAAGGAAACTGTCCAGCAAATGTTTCTCTTAAATGAAAAATAACAAGCAGAGAACACAACAGAACATTGATCCGATGACTAGACTTATTTAAAGACCAGACATGAACCCAAATGGATTTGCTGACCAGATAAATGCACAAGAATGAACCAATTGATAATTCGGCATTGAAGTTTATGGTTGTTATCTAAGAAGTTTGTGTTGAAATTACACAATCCTGAATGCACTCTATACTAAGCCACATGTACAGGCAATGCACAGAAGTTCTCAAGAAAAAATGAGGAAATTTGCCATTTTATAGCAACACAATCCGTTTTAAATAGAGGTGCCCAGATTGACAAGAAATTGGGCAATTTTGTCTGAGTTGCCCCTACTTGATATGTTTTCAGTTAGTGCAACCTACCCTATGTTTTTTTGGAAGTACAGAATTGTATAAATACTTGACCTCCTCTCAGTAAACGTAAGCGAGGTGCCAAAAATGTGGTGTCCGCAGAACTATGATGTGGATCGTAAAATCTTTCAGTGAACCACACGTAGAAACAGTTTTATAATTTTCTCATAAGCATTTCTGTGATGTTCTTTACCAGTTCACTAAAAGTGAACAGACGTTGACTGGTTTGTCACTGTAATAACGGTATCAACTATTTATACCTGCGATATGAACGTTAAGCGATGAACTGTCACAAAATTGATCATAAAAACATTCGGTTGACGCAGTCTTCTAACAAAATGTTTATCGCGAGAGGCTTGCATTCCGATTTGGTGTCAGTAACGGCCGGTGTTTGAAATCTCCATCATGATTTCACAAGGCAACTTTGTTGATCACTATGCCAATGAATTCACAAATGAATTATCCTATACACATGCTCAATAACAATAAAAGGAATTACTGATGCGTAGTCGGGGATTTGGTTAAGTTCAAGTTGACCATCACTCACAATTGATCGCAGCTGTCGCATCCCCATAGACTTTCCAGTCGGCCCGTTTCGGAAAGAAGCACTAGACT